>JAODLD010000042.1:2903101-2915532 GCA_026781065.1 Mormyrops boulengeri | reverse complement strand
ATTTATGTATTTTAGTATTAAGCAGTGTTTAAATTATTTTATACAACCCCATCAATGTATAATATGCCAATAACAATTGGATTTTTTTTTCTTGGGAACGGATTAATCATTTTCCCTTTATTTCTTATGGGAAAAATTTGTTTGGTGTACGTCCTGTTTGGTATAAGTCCAAGAATTTGGAACAGATTAAGGATATATACCGAGGTACCACTGCATATATAGCCAAATTTAGATACAATCTGACCTACAACTGATATATGCATGGGCAGGGGCGTTGCTACAGATTTTGGACCCCATAAAGACATATCATATGGGGCCCCCCAATCCAGACCAATCCAGTTATTCTCCAAATTTTATAGGCCTCCCTGTCACTCAGTCTCCTCAGAGGCCCTTGGAATCATCCTAACTTTCCCCCACCTTACGGGGTCCCTTTGTGCAGGCATATCACTTAAATTATTCAATTTACTTATAGCCTACCAAACCTTATAATTTCCAGAAAATCGGAATTTGGTATTAAAACATCAATATAAGAACACAGGGTTGCCCTGACATTTTCAATTCGAGACAAGTCTGCACATGCATTTACATGTATGTAACAGTTTTATTGCCTTGTAAATAGTCTGTAGGGTTTTCAAACTACCCCAACGCTTTTGATGCAGCTAATTTTGGGTTTATAATGGAATAATATAGATTTGCCGTAGGATTTCTTGCGTGGAAGTCTGAAAGCGTGAATATCACGCCAGATGCGTGAGAGCTGGCAGCCCTGTGAATGAGTAAAATATACAGTTCAGTTCAGCAAGCGATAAAAACGCAGTCCAGGGATCCTCCTTCACTCGTCTCTCATTGTAGTCATTCTCCGTATCGTTTGAAGAGAAACAAAACGGATTTACAGACGGGAATTGCATATTTCAGATCGCCTTTACGTTTTATATCTTTATTCTGTAGCAAATGTCAATCACTGTCTAAAGGCAGGAATTACATCACTGTAAATGAACTTGTGAACCGGACGCGACATTTACGGAAACGCATTTGTACATAGTTTCTGTGAGGTTTAGCCTCCGTTTTTGCCGACATTTTGCGACATTTTCTCTTGCATTGACAGTTTCCCCCATGCGACTTGGTAAGAAGCATTTACTTTGTAATTTTTTTTCCCAAATAAATGTAACTTTTCCTCATAAGCCTTAACATAGCTGAGTCGGTTTTGCTGTAGGCTGACCTGCATGATACTTTTTAGGGATTTCGGGCAAATTCTAGCGACTGGGACCTGTATTTATTAAAATTGACAGTGGGGATCCTACATAACCCAGGCATGCATATTCAAATATTGAATATAGCGACCTTAGCGATATATACTACAATTTTGCATGAGAGACGATTCGGGATAATAACAATGATACTGCGCTGTTTCTGTCAGTGTATTAAGTGGCATCTTAAGATGAGTCTTCCGGGACGTAGCGAGAGTCCAGCAGGATCTGTACCTGAGCAGCAGAGGTGAGAGAGAGACATTTTGTTTTTTGTAAAATGTACAAAATATGAGACTGATACGGCTCTGTGCAGCACGTATACTACAGTCACATATAACACTCTAAATCTGTAATAATCTGTCAGTTTATTTGAATATTTCTCTCAGTTTATTTGTTTCACCAAAAATATGGGGGGTGCTGCAAGTAATAGAAAAATGCGCGACTCATTCGCGACTACAGATGTCTTAAATTACAAAAAAATAATCAAAATACTTTATTTAATCAGTGACCCCAATGGGAATTATTACTTGACCCACTTTGGACCACATTTGGTGAGAACCACTGTTGTAATAGTGACTGGACTAAAGTCTGTGTTTTTTTTATTTTATTTTCCTTGTTCTTTGTTGATTTTTGTGGGGCAGCTTCATAGACAAGAGAACAAACGAAAGAGTTGATAGAATCTTGCTGTTCTGTGGTTCTGCCCAGGGTCGATCAGGGGGAGCCTAATTGGGCAAAGAGACCTGAGTCACCGCCATCTAGCTATGGATCCATGAAAAGTGATGAAGATTGTGTCAGTTCCGCAATGCCTGAGGAAGAGGAGCCTGCTGCTGCAACTTCAAGGCATGTGCATGATCTCTTGTGCCTGCATTCTCACTTACAATGTGGACATTGTAAATATTGTGTCAAAAATGATTTCACTATGGCGTAGCTATAGCCCATGAATCTGACCAGGATAATCAGCTAGGTAATGGAGGGGGCCTTCATTGGCTTTACAACAGGAAATTTTAAGAAATTTAGCCAGAGGTGGATAGTTTGGGTCCAGAAAGTAAAAATACAGACCAAGATATTGTTTCAGCCAACCAGTTGAGTGTAGAGTCACAGTCACGGAGTACTAAACTGGTTGGTTTGAACGAAATCTTGTCTTTGTTTTGAAACTGGAATGAAAATGCATTTTATACTCTGTACAGATACGTTTTTGTAAATAATAATGTTGCATCTGTGAAGTGGCATAGGTTTAATGCCGTCATCGGATCCTGAAGGGGACGCCAGGATGCTGAATTCAAGTACTGAGGATGCTACTCTGGAGTTGCCACATATATTTAAGGTAATATTCTAATTATTGTTCGATACTGCAGGAAATGTGAGGCATCATAGAGTTACTAGCTATGCAGATTACGCAGGCTAATTCAATAGCAGTGCTTCTGCAGATATGTGGAATGTCGAACCCTCATTGTTTTAAATATTTTGCAAATACATGATCAAGCTAAATGTCTCAACTTACATGAAAAGGAATTTAGTGGTAAATTAAAATGGTAATATATGCATTATTTTGGCCAAATGCAGGTCTATTTCCATACCTTACGTTTTTTAGTCATTACACCGCATTGTAATATGTTCAATTTTCTTACTATGTCATCACAAAAAAAAAGATGTTAAATTAGTTTCGCCTTTCAGAAATACTTGAAGCACTGAGATCATCGGTTTCTTTCTTCTTCTAAATTGCAGTCAATCCAAGACACTCTAAATAATCTCAGTGAGATGAAGTTGCTTCTGTTCAAGATGTGCCTGATCAAGCACCATGCTGAGTTTTTCGAGGGTCAGCTGGACAAAAATGCTGATATCCTTGACGTTGTGGACAAGATGCTGGAACGCTGCGGAAAAGGGGGTGCACTGAATATAACCCTGCGTGTTCTCCATGACATCAAGGTGCATGACTTGGCTGAGGCGCTGGAGAAGAGCTGCAAACGAAGTAGGCCCCCTCCCGGGAATTAATGTAGATTTAGTTCAGACTACCAGACAGATTAATTTACAAAAAACCAATACATGTTGTGGGTTCGTCTTTTTTTGCATGAGAATTCTGAAATAGAAGTAAAGATGTTTTTATAATACTTGAAAATAATTCTTTTCTATAGTGAGGCTCCAGCATGAGCTGAAAACCTGTCTGAAGAGGCGGTATGACTGCATATTTGAAGGAATAGCAAGACAAGGAAACCAAAGCTTTCTGAGCTACATCTACACTGACATGCAGATGACTGCAGATGGGAATGCAATCAACAGGGAGCATGAAGTGAGGCAAGCTGAGACCAGCCTTGGAAATCAGGTCCGACAAGGGACTGCAATTCCATGCAGTGACATCTTCAGGTGCTTGCCTGGCCACTGCAAGCCGATCAGAAATGTACTTACAACTGGTATTGCCGGTATTGGTTTAACAGTCTGTGTGCAGAAGTACATTCTTGACTGGACAGAAGAGAAACCCAACCAGGATGTTCACTTTATTTTCCCTCTTTCATTTCGGGAGCTAAATTTAATTAAGGAAGATCGCATCAGTATGATGGACCTTATTTGCATCTTCTTTCCAGACATGAAAGAAATGGATTTCATAGAAAAGAAGGACTGCAGAATCCTTTTCATCCTTGATGGCTTGGATGGCTGTAAACTGCCTCTTAATTTCCAGGAGAATGACAAAGTGAATGACATAAAACAGCTTACAACAACACAAGTGTTGCTCACAAACCTTATCCTGGGGAATCTGCTACCCTCTGCCCACGTGTGGATAACTTCCCGGTCTGCAGCAGCAAACTTGATCCCTTCTCAGTGTATCCATCGGTATACGGAGCTGTGTGGATTTAATGATGATCAGAAGAAGGCTTACTTCATGCAGAAATTCAAAGAGCCTGCACAGGCCTTTCAAGTTTTCTCACATGTGACATCATCAAAGACCTTGCATATCATGTGCCATATACCGGTGTTCTGTTGGATTGTGGCCGCTGTTTTCGAACGGAAGTTCGCTGACCCCGACAGAACAGTAATCACAACACTCACTCAGTTTTATACACATTACCTGGTTCTCCAGTTGCACATGAAGAATCAGAAGTATTATGGGATGAAGGCAGGTTTGCAGCAGTGGCAGGACACAGACCCAGAATTTGTTCTTAAACTGGCTAAGTTAGCCTTTGAACAACTAGAGAAAGATAGATTCGTCTTTCATGAAGTGGACTTCAGAGAATATGGCCTGGGTATCAGAGATGTGGTGCTGCACTCTGGGCTCTGCACAGAAATATATAAAAAGGAGTCGTGTCAGGAGAGGGAATTCTGCTTTGTTCATCAGAGCTTTCAAGAGTACCTTGCAGCACTGCATGTGCACTACACATTTATAACCCGTAACCAAAATGTACTTGGCCAGCCTTTGATGAACACGTTCACAATGATCTTTAAACAAGCACCCATGTGTGACTTGTACAAGATGGCAATAGACAGAGCCATGCAGAGTGAGAATGGACACCTAGATCTTTTTCTCCGGTTCCTTTTTGGCCTCTCGGAACACTCCACGCAGGAAATCTTAAGGGGCCTCCTGAAGCGCATGGGAATTTCTCAACAGGTTCCTGAAGAAATGATCAATTACATTGAAAAGCTGATCAGGGAGAATACCAATCCAGAGAGATGTAGAAATCTGGCTCACTGTCTGGTTGAACTGCAGACCAACTGATGTGACGCTAAAGCACTGTGACTTAATGATGCTTTTATTATCCACTAATAACATACAAACAGAAAACATGGCAATTTACTATCACTAAAGAAAATAAATTTATTGTAATAAAAATAATGTGATGCTTTCAGGCTCTCAAACAAGACATCTTATGGCAAGTCTATATTATTACATTGTAAACCTAAAATTAGCTAGCCTATTTGCAAGATAATAAAACTGTTACATGCATGTATGTGAGTGTGCAGACTTGAATTGAAAATGTCAGGCCAGCCAGCTGACCAAAGTTGGCAACCCCTGGACAGATTTATTTTTGTGTTTTTTAGTGTTAGAGTGTGTCTCGTAAAGAGGGAACTGTAAATGGTGTATATAACTAGAATGTGTAGCGTGCCCTTCGGATTATGAATGCAGATTATGTAGTGAAGAACAGCGCGGTATCCCTCCGAGGCAATAGATGGCGGTAGTGCACCGAATCTGTGTTAAAAATATTCTACTTTGAAAGGAAGACGCATTTTGAAATCAACATCAGTATGTATAGTACGTGTTTGTAGCCAGTACGAAGATTTGATGCCATTAATACTCTATCAAACAGCCTGAGAATCATCTTGGATGAGTTTGAATTAGTTGTGTAAAAAGGTTTTGGTTGTGTTTATTCTGGTAAAAAAACATATTAAATATGATCCATTTTTATTTATTTTTTTGAATCTTTATTTTTTTAAGCACATGTCCATACAAAGGATTAATGACAAAATGGCATGAGCATAGAGTCACATTAACAGAAATTATCAGAAAGAATTAAAGTACTGTACATGTCATCTAACTTCCAAATTTACTAAATTCCACCATGTATCAAAAGAGGAAGAAGGCGCAAAGGATTATGAAACCAAACAACCAGAGAAATTTAAGGAGTTTGAGAATGGGATATACATTTTCCTTGCTTTTTTTCAATATGATCCCTGTTGCACTTTCGACTGACGGATTTTCGCTTAACCTTAAGCGCCTTATACCCAAAGTAGGCGGAATTACAGCGTCCTATCCATGGCTGATCTGGGTTCAAAGCAACAGAATCCGACGACGTAACCAATGAGAGGTTGGCAATTGGTGATTGACGTCGCACAGTAGTGCCGCCTCCCTGCCTTGTCCACGCGAGTGTTTCCGAAGGCGGTCCGCGCGTGCGCGTTGCTGCGTTTCGCGAAATTTCCCGAACTTGCCGGAATATTCTGGCGGCGGTCTGCAGGCAGTCTGGCCAAGCGGAGGTAGTCCTGTGCACAATCCGAACCGGCTGGCTAATTATCGCTCATTCACAGTTAGTTAAAATTCATAATAATCTGTTTACTGTTACTAAAGGTTGCTATTGGTATAAGCCATTCTTTCATAAATAAAATATAATTTTGTTTCCAGACCACCATGTCCGTGCTGTGTTACAACAAAGGTTGTGGACAGCGGTTTGACCCAGATCAGAATCCTGATGGTAAGTTGTGTTGTGTAAGTCGAAATGAGCATTGGTTAAAATGTAAAATCACTCCAGTTAAGTAACAGCTTCGTCAATGAACGACATTACCGGCTTTTTCGCCGGCACCGCGTTACGGTACTGGCTGGCCGTCGAGCCTGGATTATATAAGAACGGATATATTTTAAAATATGATGTACACATGTTTTGTGCTGTTTAATATGTATACTTTAAAACACATGGGCTTGGTAAAGTCTCACGGAAGGCATCTTCCTTATTGGATGTCTAACTACTTATCTATTTAACTAGCGTAGTAGGTAGAGCTTTGATGTTCATCGAGGTTAGTCTGATTAGTTTTAACTGTACGTTTGTTAATCGACGCGTATTTTACAGAAAACAATAAAAAAAACACATTGATTTAGTGCTGCGGCAAAAAACGTGTGTATATCGCACCGCTGGGCGCCATGATTTCACCTCGGTGATGGGAAACTGCCCTCTGCGTTAAAACTGTTTAATGTCCAAGTTGCAGTTGATCCACTAAGCGCATCAGCGAGTGGCTCTGGTTTTATAGACTGAAAACACGTGAAATGAGTGAAAAGTAAAAGTGAGTGTCTCCCGGTTTGTTTCATAGGTAGGAGAATTCAGGACAGTCCAGCATTTAAACTGGGAAATGTCATCTGAATGTATTGGTGTTTGTTACCGAGACTAATCTAAGTTGCTTGTTGCTTGTGTCCTTTTGTCTTCCTCAGATGCCTGTACCTACCACCCTGGTGTCCCTGTCTTCCACGATGCGTTGAAGGTGTGTTGCATATCACCTCTGAGAGTCTGTGTTGCTGTGGCATGATCCCAGTCTTAAGCTGGAATGGTCTTCTCCTTTAAAGTCATTTCTTTCCTTTGTTTAGGGGTGGTCTTGCTGTAAAAGACGGACAACTGACTTCTCTGATTTCTTAAGCATCGCAGTAAGTGCCTGATTGACTGTGAATATTTTTAACTGGATTTCTTGTGACAGAACATTTTGAGTTCTGAAACTATTACACGGTTCAAGTCCTGCATCTCTCTAGCCTTGATGTGATAATGTCAACATTAATAGTTTAAAGTCACCAGCAAATTATGTACATATACTTAAAGATTGGGAAACTAAACCATTGAATTATTTCCTGTTTAAACCTGGTTCCAGAATATTTCTATGGTAATTTTGGTTGGAATGGATACAAATGCTCCTGGTCGTTTCATATAAAGACCTTTGAATCGGCTTTTAGACTTTAAGAATAGTGTCTTATTAACTTATAAGATCCCTTAATTAAGTTCAGCTATGGTATTAATTTTTTCTGTGCTTGTTTCCAGGGCTGTACCAACGGACCACACAATAAGGAGAAGCCCCCTGAGCCAGTTAAACCTGATGTTAAGACCTCAGGGGAGAAAAAGGACCTGGAAGACCTAAAACCAAAATTTGATGAATATGTCATTCAGGCACCCAAACCGCTGGAGTCCATCAGTCGTCCGAGGTGCGTGGTTCTGTATTTCGCTGCTGTCCTGGGATTAGGGTTGCAAAGGGGTGGTAAATTTCTGCAAACTTTACAGACTCTTTCCATTACGTGGGAAGTTAAGATGGGGAATTTTGGAAATATTCCAAGTTGGAAACATTCCATGGAAATTAATGGAAAATTCCCACAATTTTGCACAACCCTGGCCGAGATCTTGACCTGACCATGGGGGAGACTGACATTCCAAGGTCCGTCTCCATCCTTCTGACTTTGTTCCTGTAGGTGTCTTGTGTCAGGAATCAAACTGATTACATAGATTTATGCTTATAACCTTCTGCTCTGTCTGCACGTTAGATAATACTAATTGTATTGTGAATATTTTTCTGTTTTAGCCCGGATGAGCCCTTCGTAAAGTTACAACAAAAGGTGGCATCCTCACTGAAACAATCTTTGGAAAATCTAAAGCTAACAGAAGTCAATGAGTCGGATAAAAATGGTAGGGGCTGTAATTTATTCAGAATTACCTTTATATATATATATATATATTAGCGAATGTTTCTGATTAAAATGTTTGTGTTCTTTTTAGAGGATGAAGGAGATGAAATTAAGGTTGGAACATCATGTAAAAATGGAGGCTGTTTAAAGGTTTGTTTCATTGGTTTATCAGTTACATTTCTGGAGGTGCTGCGTGTTCAGACATTTTGCCGTAGAGTCATTGGACAAATGATTGTGAAATGTAGTGTAGTATTGTATCTTCACAGAGTGTTGTGTGTTGAACGTCTCATTTTATAATGTTGCAGACATTCACTGGCCCGGAAAGCAATGAGGATGTGTGCCTGTTTCACCCAGGGGGGCCCATTTTTCATGAAGGGTAAGAAATGAATTTGCATCTACTGGTAATGCCTTTCCCCAGTAATCGGGGGTGTAGGAACAGCAGCTTACGGAGGTGTTCATGTGAAAACTCTTTGCATCGTCAGGATGAAGTACTGGAGCTGCTGCAAACGCAAGACCTCAGACTTCAACACTTTTCTGTCCCAAGAGGGCTGCACTAAGGGGGCACATTTGTGGAAGAAGCAGGATACTGTAAGTGTGTCCTTGTTTGGATACTAAGTTTCCCTCTTAGTCTGGCTGTCTCTTACATGACTTCAGTAAACACATGCGTTAGTAATGGATGTCATGTCATAAAAGTGATTTTCTGTCCCTGGGATTACCGGAAATGCTCAAAACTCATTTCAAATTTCTACTGGTGTTGTGCTGTGAGCCTGTGCAACTTAATGGTACCTTGATGTTGCCAAGTAGAACTGTTATTATTATCGCAGGCCTAAACATAGTGAGTGTCACATGTCTTGTGGCGTAACAAGGTCCAGTGAAATCTCTGTTTATCTTTGAAGGGGAAAAAGGTGGTGCCTTGTCGGTTTGACTGGCATCAGACAGGGGGCCAAGTGATAATCTCTGTGTATGCCAAAAACTCCATTCCAGAGATGAGCTATGTGGAGGCCAATAGTACTGTGGTAGGTCTGACAGCCTGGGGGTGTCTGTTTTCATGTACTTTTTTGTGTTTAATCTAAAACATTCTATGCTATCCCCCCTCGCCAATGGGTTAGTAATTTTTCCCCTCCCCCAAAATTAACAGCTGAAGATCCACATTATATTTGAAGGTGACAAGGAATTTGAACAAGAAATCAGCTTGTGGGGTGTAAGTACTTCATCCTGTAGTTTCAAAGTGGCTCCTTGTCGGTATGTAATATGATGGCAGATATCATACACTGAGGTTGTTGTAGATCGGTCTCAATACTACCAGTTCATCGGAACATAATTTACCATTTTGTGTGAACTGGAATGGCTGCACCGCTCACCACTCTCACCCGCTCTGACCCGTTTTCTGTGCCAGGTGATCGATGTAAGTAAAAGTGTCATGAACATGATGGCTTCTAAGATCGAGATCGCCATGAAGAAAGCAGAGCCCATGACATGGGCCCGCCTGGACCTGCCTCCGGCAACGAACCCACCTCAGGACAAAGAGATGGATGGCTGAGAATGCCGCACGAGACTGAAGAACGACCGCGCCAACACCACCAGGACTGTTCCCAGCACCTCGATAATCCTGCTTTCTCGCATACTGTACTGTCTCTGAACAAAGGATTCCAGCTATCACCGGCTGACATCTATATCTGTAGGCCTTTTGCCGAACGGGCCACCCAGCTGTAATTCTCATTTGCGGTTACATCTAGAAGAACACTTCAGTTAGTCAGGTTTCCCCTCATGTACTCCTGTTTTCTTATGGCATTTATTTTTTTACTTGTATCATCTCACAATCCCATCATACCTTGCAGTATTTTTAGTAAAACTGCACAGTCTGTCTCGGTGTCTCTGCTGTTGGAGTAGAAGTTAGGGATGAGAGATGGCATGGCGACAGTGAGCATGCCTATTCACTGGCCTTTGCCGGTGGCTCACTGGTGGGACCACAGAATCTGCACACTGCAACTGTACTGTTTTCAGTTACTACCTGTCAAAGAGAAGCATGGAGGCCTGTAAATGTAGGAGTGTTTTGGTTGATGCGAAGACGCATGGCAAATTTTTTGCATAGTTACAAAATGCTTCAACATACTGTATATTATTGGTTGTTCTACCCTCTGTCTCATGCCTTGGCCTATTGCTTTTGTGACCTTGGATGTTTTACTGCTCTTTCAGGTTTTAAAGCAAAATTTTCCCTACAGCTCAAAGATTCTTTTTGACAATTGCATGTGTTTCTCAAGTGTTTGTGTCCTGCTGGATACAGGGTTGAGGAATTAGGTAAATTTATATTCCACTCTCAAGCAGGCCAGATATCTACAAGCAATGGACCAGGTAATCCTTTATTTGTAAAAACATTTAGGCACCATTGATGTTTTTTGTTTTGTGGGGCTTGGACTCCAGGATGGTTTCCTTCTTTTCCATGAAAAGCCAGAGTCCCAGAGTGAATGAAGCTGAAG
Organism: Mormyrops boulengeri; assembly: GCA_026781065.1. Lineage (NCBI taxonomy): Eukaryota > Metazoa > Chordata > Actinopteri > Osteoglossiformes > Mormyridae > Mormyrops > Mormyrops boulengeri. The sequence goes on along the minus strand of JAODLD010000042.1, from coordinate 2,904,679 downwards.
ATGTGTAACCTGTATCTGCGTATAGCCAGATCTATCACCATGCTAAGACAGTCATCAAATGCGTCTTGAGCAGGCGTGGGCATTCTTATCCAGATAGGGTTATTGAGTTTGTGGGTTTTTGCTGCAATTCCCTAATTAGATTATTAATTAGAGGACTGATTAGCTGAAGAGTTCTCACACCTTGGCTTGAACATTTGACCCAAACCCTACCCCCAAAGACCTGCACATACACTGGCCCTTTGTGGATAAGATTGGCCACCCCTGGTCTTGAGCAATATAACACACCTTGATGGTGGAACGCAGTGCTAAGATTGAAGGTAGTGTTCTGCCTGGATGTTTTTATTAGCTTTACATGTAGGTGGGTGCAGTACTAAAACTCTGCTTTGGTAGTTGGGGAGGAGAAAATAGTTTGTCTGGGTTTCATGTTCATGAAATGTCTTGACAATTTCCTTTGTGGACTTTCCATCTATTCTGTCATAAATTTAATCATGTTTGAATAAATTCTACCCAGATTTTATCAGATTTAATATAATATTTGCATTCAGATTATTTGAGTCGGAAGCAAGCAATTAGCATGGATGTTCTGGTGAATTTCTATGTATAACCCTGTTTCCAAAAAAATCCAAAAAGGGGATGCTGTGTAAAATGTAAATAAAAATAGAATGCAATGATTTGCAAATCATATAAACCCATTTTTAATTGAAAATAGAACAAAGACAAATGTTCAAATGTTGAAGAATTTGGGACTTTCCTCATCTATGGTAAATTATATCATGAAAAGATTTTGAGAATCAGGAGAAATCTCCGCACTCAAGGGACAAGGCCGAAAACCAATATTTGATAGCTGTGTTCTCCCACATACATGGACATTATCCAGTGACCTGAGACAGAGACTGGACTCCTTTGGTATTGTCTCTCTGTTAGGGGACCAAGCAGTAAATCCACGAGGATGCAGAGGGATTAATAAAGAAACAAGGGTTTATTACCCAAATAATATAAACACCCAGAGTTTGGTAATTCAGGTCCAGACCAAGATTTTGTTTCGACAAACTAGTTGCGCATAAAGAGTTACAGAGTAGTCAACTGATTGGTTGAAACAAAATCCCGGTCTGGACTTCTACTCTGGACCCAACTCTGTAAACAACCAATATCAAATCATCTTACACAACTAATTGGCCAAAAAGAAGGCGACAAACTTAATGAACCCTAATACAAACTAAAGAACTTAACTCCAACAAACGAAACTCAAAACTGCCTCTCCCTAACAAAGGGGATATGAATAACGACATGCCCAGGCCATTTACACACACACACACACAAGGTGGGGAACACACTTAAACAACTTTAACATTAACCTACAAAATCCAACTCAAAAAGTTCTCCGTTTGCTTGGCAACCACTTTGGCTCTTCCAATCAGCTGCGATCGCAGGTGCTCCTTGCCCCTCAGCCGACGGTCACGCCCTCGTTTGCCGCAGGACATGACCTCCCCAACCACTGGGTTAATTTGGCAGAAAAATTTTATCACAAAAACAAAATACCTTCATACTGTCAGCATGTGTATACTCCATGACCGACAA
>JAODLD010000042.1:2888170-2903001 GCA_026781065.1 Mormyrops boulengeri | reverse complement strand
AAGCCCCCGTGTTGGCCTTAGATTCCAAGGTGATTCGTTGTGTGGTGGGTGTGACAATGCACTGTACCAGTGCATGCTCCCACATCTGACTTGACTTGTGATCAGCATGACTCTGTAGCAGAACAGTTTGAGTGCTAGACTGACCTGCCTGCAGTCCAGACCTGTGACCCATTGAAATCATTTGGCGCATCATGAAATGAAAGGAGACCCCGAACTGTTGAGCAGCTGAAATCCAAGAATAGGGTATTTCACTTTCAAAACTCCAGCAACTGCTCTCATCAGTTCCCAAACGTTTACAGATTGTTGTTAAAAGAAGAGGTGATGCAACACAGTGGTAAACATGCCCCTGTCACAACTTTTTTGAAACGTGTTGCTGGTATCAAATTCAAATTGAGCACCTATTTGACGAAAACAATAACATTTGATTTGTTGTCTTTGTTCTATTTTCAATTAAATATGGGTTTATATGTTTGCAAATCATTACATTCTGTTTTTATTTTTACACAGCATCCAAACTGTTTTGGAAACGGGGTTGTAATTACAATTACTATAAAACTTAATAGAAAGGCTGCTTGTGCTACCTGTTCTGCTTGGTGTGTTTGAATCTGTCATCACCTTAAACATGGGTCTTTGTTTACTCATCACAACCTTCAACTTAGGTCTTTTCAGAAATCTGGTTCCTCGTTCTCTTTGCTGCAAGATATGCTGATTGCTGACACTGTGTTAATCAAAAGTCTCCTCATTCTCTGTCCTGGATTATCTACTGTAGCAAAAGATCTACTGGAGTCAGTAGGGATATAACTGTGAAGCGAAGGCAGTCTACAGCGTGTAGCGAAATATACCCTTTCCTCCCATGGGAAGCACAACTTAAATAATGCTGAGGTGGAGCTGCTGTTGTTGGGGACTGCAGTTTTCTGGGGAGTGGGATCTGCTTGTCATAGGGCCTTTGAATGCAGGTATTTTTCCCCTCCTAGTATGAGGCCAGTGTGTTAAGCAGCTGGGGAGAGGGTCGCGGCTGCCGCGTAAACAGTGAACGCCGCGATGCTGATCTGCCGTCTGACTTCTTCCCAAGCTTTTGCTGGATCCTGAGCATTCTCGATGTCAAACATGGCATCGTAAATTCCTGGGAAAGACTCCCCAGCATATTTGTTATGGCTGCTCGGGGCAAATATGATATGCCTGTCAAAAGAGAGGGAAAAGAACCACTAACAGCAGGTCACTACGTCGTGTCACAGCACATTACAATCTGCTGAAAAAGTCAGTGATTAATGAGGCTGCAGGAGTTGGAAGATAAACACTTTTTCACATTGTCAACATTATTAAACCAACCTAACACAGTGACTTGGCATTATACTGTACGTACCTATAGAAGGGTCTCCCAGGCAACCCCAAGGGGTCTACAAAGGCCCTCTCCAGGTACATCAGCTGATCATTTGCCATTCTGACTTCCATTGAGCTGGGGGGAACAAAGCGCAATTCAGCTATGATACCGTTCAAAGCCAGTATCATAAAAAAATGATCTTTCTGTGCACCAACTTCGTCATATCGATGTGCTTGAGGCGCTGGTGGAAGGCCTTGGCTGCAGCCGTGAAGTCCGCTACTGCAGAGAAAAGAGCATCTGGACAGACAACGGGGATTTCAGTAAGCGTGCAGCACTTCAACACCCTACACCATCCTTTCAAATGGCAACATTGCGTTTGCTCCCCACATGACAAATGGACTTGGAAGAGGAGCTGAGACACTTCAAATTTTAAAATTACGCAGAAGAGTTCTTGCATCTTTTTATGCCCCCCGAGATATATCAGGATTTGCTGCGTTAATTGTAATAAATGTGCCACTGCAATGCTCAGAAAAGCGTAAAACGTAAAGAATGTAAAGGAAAAAAATTACATAAAAAGCAGGGAACAAACATGACCATCCACATGACTGTACCTGGTGGGATTCGCAGTGTAGTGTTTTTTTTTGTTGGAAACTAATTAATGTTGCCATTTTTAAACATCCTCTTTGGCCTTTGGACACTTAGTGTTTTAAAGTGATGGAGTAATCACATGACTAGCACGGTTCAGCAATCATGTTGTCCCAACATGGCCCTGCTCACCAAAGGCGACCCCGTACTGGTCGAGGCTGTCCTGGTGCTTCTGTGCTAGCTGGAAGATGCTGCGGGTGTACTTGTCCAGGGCTTTGGCGTATTCGTTGCAATCCAGTGGGAGCAGCAGAGAGTCAGCTAGCTGGAAAACAAGGGCCCCTCTGACCTGTGCCACCGCAAGAAGCTTCCGGAAGGAGGGATCGTAGAAGTGATCCACAAGCTCAAAGGTCTCGTACACGCTGTGGTATACTGGATAACTGCTGTACTTCTCCGTTTTCTGTCACACACACACACACACACAAGCAGCATGTGCAATAAAGAACAAATGAATGGCTGTATGACACTGGCCTTATCGATATGGCTGTCACATGACCAATAGGTAATTGGGATCGTGGCAACCTAAAAATCTAGGTGACTGTTCTTCACCCCGTCTTTGGTGTATCTCGCTCTCCCGGACGCAATCCCCAGTCTTATGAAGTAGGCTTCAAAGTCGCTGCCAGAGCCAAGCTTGCTGATTCTGAAAAAGGCGAATTTAACGCGGAGTGTGAGACGTCCACAGACGTGACCCGTCATCTGCTTATTAAGCACCAGGCACCCTCTCCCCACCCACCCACAGAAAAGCTGTATTTTTACCTGGGCGCGTCTCTGTCGTCTGTCCAGTTGTCCTTTTTGTGCCAGCTGTCATATAGGGATACGCCCTCTTCATCTGGGCTGCCAATCTGAACAGGCACAAGAAGGGCACATACCATACCTTTTTTTAGTGCTATGGGACTAACTGCTAGTTATGACTCTAATATCACACGCTCGTTCAAAAGGTCTTTTTTTGTCTTCAGACAAGCAAAGCTGCCCAATCTATCTACTATCGTTCTGCGGGTATGTAGTCACGGCAACGTTGCCAGGTTACCTTCTTGGTGACATCGTACACCAATGTATGAAGCGACGGCGTGCAGTCAACCCTCAGTGTGTACATGCCTGCAATTACGACAGCGAGAGTTGGCAGGGGAACAGTATGTCACGAGGCTCTCGAGCGAACACTGGCCCCATCGCACTCCTGTCACGTGTTTGCTCACCTTCGATTGCAGAGTCGGCATTAATGTAGGCCACTCCCCTTTCCTGCAGTATTCTGGAATTTTCCTGACATCAAAGGGAACATCACAGAGAGATTAGGTGGAGGCCACAGTGCATTCCATATGGGGCATGTTTTTGGAAAATAGCTAGGTAGGCGGGGCAAAGTCCAAACAGGCAAGTTTTGTCTTCTGGTACCTCGGCCCACTCGGTCGATCCCAGCAAACCAAACTCCTCTGCATCCCAGCTGGCAAATATGATGGTCCTCCGGGGTCTCCAGCCTGGGGTTAGATAATAAGGCATGCAAATCACTCACCCTGACTCTGAAGGTCACACTACACCTCACGATGGTTCACAAAGTCACAAAAACACCCAGAAAGCAGAAACACACCAGGCAGCTACTTTTCCATAAATTAGCTAATTTACTGAGTAATGGCACTGAGTTTATTCAGACCAGCCTCTGTTCTCCTCCCACGTACCATGCGCCATTAGCTTGCCAGCACTCCTTACGCTCTCATGGATCACTGCGGTGCCGGATATGGGGTCGATTCCCCCAAACACCCATGAATCCCGGTGTCCACCCAGGATGATGTACCTGTCTGGGAGATATAGGGGTACAGGCAGCTACAGTGGGATATATCCTCAGATAAGGCCTGGACGTGGGCCGACTGTGTCTCTCCTGGGTGGAACTTTAGCCCTTCATATTAAATTTAGTTAAATCATATTGCGAAATCCTTAGAGATTCCTTGTGACCTAAAAGCCTAAAGGCGGATACCGCTGTGAGCCTACCGGGTTCCACAGCCCCGCGGATTTTGCCGATGACATTGTAAATCCTTGTGACCTGGTGATTTATGTGGATGTTCATCCTGACCCTTCTGTGGAGAAGATATTAAATCATTAAAATAGCCTTTTACCATCTCAACAACCCCCCCTCCATCACCGCCATGTGCTGATGATGCATTTAATGAACATTCAGTGTTATTGGCTGACAATGAAAAGAATGATATCTTTGCGTTTCACATCCATTAGATTGAAGGACAGACTTTCCCTTCCAGGAGACAGGACATCCATAACAGGGGACAGGGAGATAGCAGACAGTTAAGTGGAAGAAAAGCAAGTACAGTAGGCAGAGACTCCTTCTCGGGGCACCTGATCGCCATGACTCAGGTCCATAATGATATGACATTAAGGACTCATGTTCCCACATGGAAAAGCAGGCCCTCCTACTTTAAGCTGAGTAACTACCAGTGTTTTGGCACTTCTGGCCACTTTTTGTCCTGGGACCACCATAGCAGCTTTTTCTGCTGAACTTAAAACCTGGAGATCACCTTTTTAAACATTTAATAAGTAACTAGTTTCCATAGTGACAGTAATAAGGTGACTTGAAAGCAAAGCGGCTGACTGGATGGTTATTTTGCTGATGCAGTGTTCAGTCTACCTGTGATGCACAATTCACACACTCCTGCTCCTCATTTATGCTCATAAAGCGGCTCCGGAATATTCAAGGTCAAAAAGGACAATGGGTCAGCGATGGATTGTTTTAAAGACAGCATTTTTTCCCACACTGGCTGAATCCTTAACTTGACATTCCTCAACAGCCTTTCTGGAACAAAGAGTTGGCCTTACTGTTTGTTGAACTCTGGAGTGAATCCTGGTCCAATCTTGTAGGAGACATTAAGTGCTCCCTTCCAGTTGTTAGGGGGAATCTGACCTCCCATATTCCTGCAACATTAAATATTAGGCTACAAACGGCAACTCTACCACACTAACCAAGAACTAAAGTCCATCTTTCTTCGGTTTCGGTACCAGATATACATCTGCTAACAGCAACACAACACAACACAACACAATAACAGCAAGAAAAGATGTGGTACCGTGACACATGTGGGTATAGGAGGCTATTTCAGATATACCTGAGCAGACTGACTGCATCGTGGTAACCGATAGGATGCACTGGAATATTCGGAAGGCCGACTCCCTCTTGGATGTTGTGCCTGTAGGTATAATCTGAGGAGAAATGGGAGCTGCAAATGTCTGAAACATTGCGCTGCCAGCCGCAGCACTGAAAAACAAACAGCTCAACATCCAGCCGGAATTTCTGCAAGACCACAGTTTCACCTTTGGCAGGGTAGCCCGGGGTCAAGGGGTCCCCCGCTCCATTCAGGTTCAGCACGTTCCCTCTCTGAACCCCGCCCCCTGGGAGGTTCCACCCATCGGGGTACACCTTCACCCCCACGGCGCAGTAGTCGGCCGGGTCAGAGAAGAGGATGATGCCCTTTGCCCCCGCTAGGATGGCATTCTTCACCTGCGATAAAAATGAAAACATTTGAAAATGACAGCTACGGTATGTGTGTGGCTCAGTGAGTTAGGATGTTCTCCCTTAGATCAGCAGGTGGCTGCGTCAAATCACACAGTTGGTAGAGTGATTACACAACAGCCCCTTGAACAAGGCCCTTAATCCTAAATGCTCCAGGGACTGTCTGACCCTGCTCTCTCAATTGCTTATTGCTTTGGATAAAAGCGTCTGCTAAATAAGTTAACGTAAGGTACAGCAGTACCATGTTAAAGACCCAGGACAAGTCTGCTGTTGGACACTCAAGAAGAGTAACCAACTTGAAAAGCTCCAGGAGAGTAGACAAAGACTGTGTATCACTTCATACAAAAAGCACTGGGACAGTAGTGAAGAAAAGGTGACAGACACACAATCCCCTAATGACCTTGTTGCCCCTGAAGATCTTGCCATATCTTGCTATGACGATTTTCCCTGAGCAGTCGATTCCCAGTTGACGTTCAAGCATAAAAAAATCCTCTGTGCGTCCGTAGTTCACATAGACCAAGTCGCCCTGTAGATGGTAAAGGATCAAAATAATCACACACCAAGGCTCAGTGCCCAGCGGGATGTTTCCCGGCTTGGGTGCTACATCGCCGGGCTGCTGGCTTTGCATCTTTGACACACCAGCTATGTAAATGTTTCCAGAACAAAAGAATCAGTAACATCATTTGTTTCTCCAGAGTAAGGGCAATTAAACACTGAAATTCAGGGAGGGGGGGCTATATCAAAGATTATATGGACATATGTTAATTACTACTGAAGATTTAACGTTCAGCCAATTAACACAAAAACTTTACATTATTGGTGTGAAACAGGCCCAAATTCAGCTTCAGATTATAGGTTAGGCTACAGGAATATCTGAGCTTATGACAGGATTCTCCAACCTTATGACTGAGTGGGCCATGGCCATCCTGCCCCCCCGCCCCCATTGAGTGGGGCCTTGTGCCAAAAGTAATAAACTAAAAATGTATGTGTGGCTGGTCTTTTTAAGCACCCTCAAAGGTTGATCAAATAGTATTAGAAACCGTTTGGAGACGAAGATAGCGGTCTCACCTCAGGCTGACCTTCAGCTGAGAAGGCACTGTAGGGGGGCACGATGTCAGAGATGTTCTCATATCCCTCTGGAACGGGCTCCGATAGGGAGGTGTTAAATATCTGAAAAGTTGTACACCAGTGTCACCTGCTAACATACTGATGACTGCACTTAACCTTAATCACCGCATTCGCACTGCACTGCTTGCTGGTAATTATGGACTGTTAACAGTCTGGCGATTATAAAAAGGACCTCAGCAAGGCCTTGGGAACACAACCGCGGTCTCTGAGGTCTACCAAGCCCTCTGCGGGGAAGATGACACAGTTGGTGTTTAGACTTCTTCATACAGCTGTTTGAAAACATTCCGCTGATGTGACATGTGTGAGCAGAGGAGGGCCTAAGCGCGCTTGAACGCAGCACGGTTACAGATACACAGGTTAGACTGGACGCTACATGTTCAAATAAACCCAGAAGGAACCACATGTTGATATGAATGTAAACATGGAAAATGATCAGACCTCAACATGTGGGACCTCAGTTACGAAGTGACAACACCGTGTTTAGTTAAATTTTATTATTATTTTTTTTGTAACTTAAATTTTATTAAAACAATTAAAAATTTTTATTTGAAATTTCCAAAAATACATACAAATAAGTCAGAAACAAAAACAAGTAATCGTACCAGTGTCACACATGAATCAAGCATACAACTCTAAACTTTAGATTTCCGTATATCCAACGGTTAAATTTTATTTGACGCAGTAAAAAGGAAATTTGATGACTATGTCTAATTCTACAGGCAGTCCCCAGGTTACGAGCAGGATCCATTCTCTAAGTCTGTGTTGAAGTCGAATTTGAAAGTAAGTCAGAAAAACAATCATACAGTACACAATAATAATAATTATATGGTAATAATGAAGGTAACTACATAGGGTACTGTACTGTACCTCGAGCCGACGAACCGCTGAAGCCACACAATGTTTTTACAAACATCACAAAGTAGTGACTGCATTTGTCATTACAAACTGTTGTATTTAACCTGAATTTTTAATATAACAGGCTTTATGGCAGTCTGTTCGTGAGTATGGGTGGTCTGTAAGTTGGACATTCTTAACCCGGGGTCTGTCTGTACTTTTACTCCATGAACTGTTTACCATCCCACTTTCATTATCTATCTTCATTTTACATCTATGGACATTCTTGCTCTCTATTTTTACTCTGATTTTGCAGTCTTATTTTATTTTTATTATAGTAATCTGATTTATTCTTATCTTGTTATAATATTTCATTTTTCTTTGTATGACGCTATTTCCTTAAAAGCACAATCCTGGATGCAGGTGGAAAAGCATCTCACTACACAGGTGTACAGTCTACAGTATATCTGTGTGCGTGATTAATAGAACCTGACACCTGTAGCTTGCCTGCTCAGCTCACTTTCACGCACGGTTACAGGCTAGACTCCCGAGTTCTCAGACTCACCTCATTCCCCGCTTGGTCTATGATGGAAATGTAACTGGGACTGCTCTTGTTGGGATAGGACAGGAGCACGTCGTAAGGCACAAGCTCCACCGAGTCCAGTCCAAACTGGAGCCACTCGTCTCGGATCTGCTCGGCCAGGTGGAGATTCTGCTGAGTTCCAGCCAGATGAGGGAGACGTGTGAATTTCCTGAGGGAGGTAAGAGGCAGGTGAACACCCACTGGTGCCGTCAGGTGAGAGACACCGATTCAGCCTTAATGACTCAGATGTGATCTATCCTGTCCCTGTTGAACCACAACAGCGTAAACATTTAGTGTGTAATAGCTACATTCCACGGTTTTAAGGGTGAGATCAATGAGTGGCAGAATCAACCTGAGATGTTCTCTGATGTTTCTGGCCTGCATCTCATCCAGGAATTCTCGCAGTTTACTTGGGGGTGTTTCACCCGAGTTGGTGTCTGTTGGTCTGGTAAACCAGCCTGGAATAGACCAATAGCATCAGTTAAATCACTGGCACTGGAAACTCTATTCATGACCTGGTCACGGTAATTTCACCAATGTGAAGACTTACATCTACAATCATGGAAACATGCAGCACAGTCATAAATCTGATTGTCTAGGGTACAGCCTGCTGGACTGGCTATCTGGACAGAACCATCAGATAATTATGTGAAATTTGTAGTCTCACAGTACAAAACCGTGCAGATAGGCTAATTAGCACACTTCAGACTAGTGCTATCTGAGGCTGATTAATTATTAACTGGACCCAACAGTTGGACCAAAATGAAACAGTTATCTGCTACAACTAACCCTACATATATAAAGTAAATCATAAACAACAGGCCTGCAAATTTCTACAAAACTTTACAATTTTAGTTGTCATTTGCATTTTGAGAGACACAGTAGTACTGGAGAAACAGACCCACAATACAGCATTCTTTGAAGGGCTCATGGAATCATTTTCAATTCTTGCTCAAATTTATTTATGTTTTTCTATTCTTTCCTAAAGTAAACTATTTATATCACGGTGGTAACTTATAAGACCGCCTAGTTCCTGTTAGCTGTAGAAACGAATACAGCGACACCTAAAACCTCTGGGCTGCAGGCATGGGACAGCCTGACGCGGACTCGCGAAGTCGGAGTCGCTCTGGCGCGGCGGGTCCGCATGTTCCTGAAACCCCTGTTTTGCCGTCCATTCCGGAACTGCCAGTTTTCGGCACTTCGGCTAGTGTGGCATTCATTGCCATTACGATCTTAGATGCATTAATCTGTAATTATACTTGTGCAAAGCAGTAACACCACTTAAACAGCTACAGCTATATTTCACATATGATAAACTATATTTCAGTAGAATAAAGCTTACCTATTATAAATCCAAGTAAGAAGAACGTCGCAAAAACACCGAAGCAGCAGATCCATTTGGTGTTCACAGTGCCCATTTCCCAGCGAAATCCAACTCAGTTACTGTCCCCAAGAAAACATCTACACGTGATCAACGTGCATGCGGGAATGAGGAGAAGGAAACTCATCGGGCGATCATGAAGGAGGGAGGCACGGGTGAGAGATCGATGATAAATGGAGAGAGAGAGAAAGAGAATGAAGGGCGGTGGGTGGGGGAATGAAAGAGGGTGTGGGGCAGGGGAGTTTCTAGTTATTGAAAACATCCGGGAGTCAAGTTTACCTGGGGCTTGACTTTCTCGTTTTCGAAGGAACATTGGCATCGGGGGCAAAACACTCGGGGCTAGGCTTAAAATACACGGGGGTATAGCCCCGAGTGATCGCACACAACGAGGTCCATGGTAACTGGGACCCGGATTTGCTCGAAGCTGAGGAAGGTGTGCATGCATAACTGCATGGTACCCCGATCGCCATCATATTTCTATTTGGGTTCCTGCTGTATATAACTTCACATAGTGGATTAAACAAACCGGCCATCTACCGCCTGAATAGGGGCGTAGTGCTCTGCTCCGGACGGGTACACAGTCATTTAAAATAGGGGTTCCCAGCCTTTTGATGGCTGCGGACCGGTTTACGTTGCACAAAAATTTCACGGACCGGTAAAACGGCCGAGGAGAAGACAGGTGGAGTACAGGTAGAACAGGATTTCATAAGTTGAACTGTATTCATTTTTGAGATGCGCACAGAACGCATGAATGTGAGTGGTCGTAAAAATGAAAATATATAACTTATTTTTGGAAATGAACTAACCCCAACATTCGGCAGGAGCCCCAGCGCTATGCTGGCCATGTACGGGTACCGGTCTGCGGAACGGGGCTTGGTAACACATAATACACTGCCTGGCCAAAAAAAAGTCTCCATTTGAATTTTTCGTTGGCCGCCTTTAGCTTTGATTATGGCGAATATCTGTCATGTCATTGTTTCTACAGGCTTATGAAACATATCACAGTTTATTTTCATCCAGATTTGCATTAATTTCTCACCGAGATCCTGTATTAACAAGAGAGTTGAACCTCCATAAAGCTCCTTCAGCACATCCCAAAGACCTTCAATGGGGTTAAGGTCACAGCTCTGTGGTTGCCAAGTCACGTGTGAAAATGATTCCTCCTGCTCCCTGAACCACTCTTTGACAATTCGAACCCAGTGAGTCTTGGCATTCATGTCCTGGAATATGCCCATGCCAACAGGGAAGAAAAAAATCCATTGATGATGGATGGAGGTGTAACCTGGCCATTCAGTAGATTCAGGTACTCAGCTGACTTTACTTTATTGCTGCATAACGTTGCTGAGCTGTAATAATGATCCAGTCATTGGCTCTTAAGTATTTGCTGATATAAATTCAAATGGAGACTTTTTTTTTGGCCGGGCAGTGTATAAAGCATTGTAATGTGTTTCCCGAACTCTCCGCTTGGGGGCGCTGATGTCCCGCAGATGTAGCTAAACTCTCCCACAGAGGACACCGACTTGGGATACGAGGAGTCCAGTATGGGAAAATTGGTTCCCCCACCCTTCCCATTTTTTTTTACTCTCTATTTACCCTCCCGTTTAAATGGAAGCGTCAGCGTTTGTAAATACGAAAATCCATATAAGTGTAGACGTGCTGGAGTGCTAGAAAAATGAGGCACTCTTCTGACTGTTACGTAGACAATACGATGTAAAAAAAAGTTACTGTGCATGATTAAAACTCGAAAGGGAATTGTACCTCATTTCTTCCTTTACTTATCAAGTGAGTGTTTAATTAATTTCTTACTTGACGTTGGTTCAATACGCAGATTAGCTAAACATACTTTATCTCAGATGTATATGACATTAACAGAATTATACCCATATCTGTTGACTTGTTGACTGACTAGCTTCATACAACATGTGTGTAACTGTATAACCTGATTCTTTATCCTGAAGTGGATGTATTTGTCAGTTACATTAGTTATTTACCTAATCATAACTCCCTGCCTGACTTAACGTAAATGAATGAGAGAATTTGTTTTTCATTCTGTTCCAGCCCAGCATAGTGGGTTTGTATGATTAAAACCAGCAAACTCAACTCCTCTACTCCTCTCTCTCTCTCTCCCGTCCACTCAGCCTGCTCTGGCACAGTAGGCTAGATTATTTCAGACACAAAGCTGATATACCAAATGGTTATTCAATTTTAGGAAACAGCCCGACTGGAAACCCTGTGAGTTGTTCAACCTTTTATTTCATTCGAACATCTTAGAAATATTATTTTGCATGTCTTAATTTAGCGAAATGCAACGTTAATACGTGTTGTCAGAATATCGCACTTATTTTTAAGAGACGATTATCGGACTAGGAATTCTCTCTTCTGTTTTCATTGAACTATAATCAATTAGTGACAAATAAACAATCGTAAAAGTATTTATAAGGGAATTGATTACCACTCATGATATGTCTACTTGTCTCCGGATACTCTTCACAATCCGGGTAAAACTCCTTTAATCGGTGTACTGCTCTGAATAGCGGGAGATGCTCATTTCCGGAGCAGTCGGTCTGGACACTGTCAGTCCTCGTTGTTTCATTTAAAGCTGGAAAAAGCGCTTCCCAGCGGCTTTTGACGTCGGCCGGTCGCTCGTGCTCAACTGAACCAAATGAAACAAAGATACATTTTTATGGAACTTGGAGGGGATTAATCGGAAATATTTAACATGCGCGAATCAAGGATCAAAGAATAAGAAAAGAAGACTCCCCCTAAGGAAGAAGGGTTCTTTTTGAAGTGTAGAGAGTGGGAGTCCCCCGACCCCCCCTCCAAAGAGGAAAATCCCGCTTGACAAACCCTGCTCGCTAAAATATGCCTTTGTCCTGGAGAAGCTGGATCGCAAACGAAGGCAGCAAGCACTTTATCCTGGTAAGCAGATACCCCGAGCAGCTTTATCCTAGTATGGAGATACCCCGTGCAGCTTCGTCCGGGACCGGGATTACCTGTGCAGTCTGTCACCGCAGACACTGTATATCGCTTTGCTTTGTGAACGGGTGGAAAGAAAAGTAGCCATATATGTAAGTTATAAGTTACAATGTCTATTTTTACATTTGAAGTATTCGTGTGGTTTGTTCCAGGTACTATGGCTGGGCACGAATACCGCACTGTTTTGGAAAACTTTTGTTTCATACTGCAGCGGTCCGCAGCATTATTATCTCCATAAGATGCTTGGGGTAAGGAGCCTTTTATTCGTATTGCTGTTTGATGCTAAAAACATGGATGGAGGCGCGTGTGAATGAATAAATGCAGAAATACATCACTCAGCGGTGAAGTCAATAAAAATGCGATCGCTAGTCACAGAAGTGACACCAAGCAGCGTCAGTTCCTTTCAATCAAAGGCATCTTTGTGCATTTGTAGTCACCCCCAAGCCTGAACAAAGTGTGTTGTAGACCTTTAAATGTGATTCATTTATGTAATGAAAGTATTCAGCCATGCTGGGAGTGCCTGTATCAGACAGGGAAGCCAACTTCTACCACCAGGTCAGGCTCTGCCAAAGCTCTCTGAAAGGTTTCAGCTCTCCTGCATGTTAAGGATGTTTTTGCTGCCCTGAGATAATGGTACGGACAAGTTAATGCATGCCTGGTTTCATCACATGGCCATAAATTAGCACAGTAATAAGGCAAGGGTCTCATTTTTGTCTGAACTACAGACAGTCTTGTGTATCTGGCTATAGGAAACGATCTGATTTCTCAAGGACTTCTGTTATCTGATTTTATAGTATTTGCTGTTTTCATTTTCAGCTGTGAGATTGTTGAATTTAAGGGATTAAATGTGCGCTTTGGGTCTGGACTGTGGGTGTGTCTATCAGCTGAGAGTGTCTGCAGTGTCAGGACATCCTGGAGATCTGTGTGTGTGTGATTGACCTCTGATATGTGTGTGTGGGTGTGTGTGTGTGTGAACACAGTGTAAGTAATTGACTCATTTCTGTGTAAGCTGTTGGTTTTGTTTATATTCCTGTGCCCTGTGTTCAGCTGGGGCTGTACGTGACCTTTGCCCCCTCTTGCTCTGTGTTCAGGTGGCCTGTGTGTGACCCTTGCCCCCTCTCTCTCTTTCCGTGTTCAGCTGTGCCTGTGTGTGACCTTTGCCCCCCCTCTCTCTCTCTGTGTGTTCAGCTGTGCCTGTGTGTGACCTTTGCCCCCTCTCTCTCTCTCCATGTTCAGTTGGGCCTGTGTGTGACTTTTGCCCCCTCTCTCTCCATGTTCAGTTGGGACTGTGTGTGACCTTTGCCCTCTCTCTCTCTCTCTCTCTCTCTCTCTCTCCCCCCCTCTCTCTCTCTCCGTGTTCAGCTGTGCCTGATATGTGACCTTTCCCCCCTCTCCGTGTTCAGCTGTGCCTGTGTATGACCCTTGCCCCCTATTTCTACATGTTCAGCTGGGCCTGTTGCGGACTCGGGGCATGGTGCCGGCGGGCAAATGTGACAATCCACTAGCGGATTCTCATGAGAAAATAAGGGTTTGTTAGGGAACAGAACCTTGGGGAAAACACAAAATAAAAGGACCACAAGTGGTTAAAAGCAAATGGGGAAAACAAGAATAAACTAAAGAAACCACTAGCAGCACCACAAAGGAACTGGGCAAACGGGGAACAGGACTAGAAAAGCAAACAGAGTTTAGAACACACAGTAAAATGAACACACAGAGAAATCTCTCACAATCACATATATCTAATATATATTAATACAAAGTAACTAATTCTGACACAATCTAACACAATGACCAACTGGGAAAATAAACTAATGCAAGAACTTAAATACGCAAATCAGACTGAGCTAACAAGGATATAGGAGAGAAGTATTAACCTAACAGCCCATCAAACAGAACACAGAAAACAGGCAACAGGTGAAAGTAATGAACAAGGACAGAGCACAGAACTAGGAATGTTAACAAACTAGAAAACTCTTATCAGATGTTGGAAATACAAGACTAATTCAAAGTACTAAACAAAGAAGCTAATACAAAGAGGGTGGACCATGGATGGGAGAACTATGACAGAGAATAAACAGCAGGAAAACCAAAAACTAAAACTACAAACACTGAGGACAAAAGTCAAACAAAATCCAGAACAGGCAAGGCTGGGATTTGCTAGCCCCATACCCACAACCCCCAAGTTTACAGACTGAGCCATATGCTCAGCCCACTATACTGCACAGCGGCCTGGGGGACAGGGAAAACGCAATAGGGAAAATTGGGGATTAAAACAGAGAGTGAAAAAGGTGGAATGGCCAGCAATGCCTGCTGGCCAAACGTGGAAGGGTCACAGAGGGTGCGGTCGGGCAGTACAGACCCTGACAGGGCCTGTGTGTGACCCTTGGGGGGGGGGGGGGGGGGGGGGGGGGGGGGGGGGGGGGGGGGGGGGGGGGGGGGGCGGGGGGGGGGGGGGGGGGGG
>JAODLD010000042.1:2861131-2885917 GCA_026781065.1 Mormyrops boulengeri | reverse complement strand
ACCCCCCCCCCCCCCCCCCCCCCGCCGCTAGTTCCATTATGCTCTCAGATGACCAAAATGGAAAATACAGGGTGAATATCAATACCGAGTTCGCAAAGACAGTGCTTGTGGTCTTGGAAAGACAGGTGGGTGTCCTGTCCGTCTTGGTCTCATTACAGTTCACAGGTTGGGGTCACATATGGAACTGATTTGTAGCATGCTGGGGTTTAGTTAGCTTTTGTTTTTACTTTGGGCTCTTGACCAGAAGCTCTGAATGTCACCTTAGCTCTTGAAGTGTTCTGAATCCCGTGGCTGTGACCATTTCCACAGGTGACGTGTAGGAAGGCCAGGAGGATCTTGGACAAAAGAAAGACCTTCCATGTGGCATGTGGCATTGCCATTGGTCTCTTCTCAGGTGATAAAGCTGTTGTATGAGGCTTTTGGTCAAGAGGGTGAATGTTCATGTGCTTGAGAGTCATGCCCACTGCATGAGCATTGGGGGTCAGGGCATACTTGGGTACTCTATGGATCAGCAACATCTGTGGACCTTCAGCTGTCACATTCCCTCAGCACTGCCTGGCAGATGGGGGGTTGTTGGTGTAGAGTTCCTGGCCACCATCGTTCCTGATCTGGAAAGAGAGAACTAGACAGACTAGGGTATGAGGGAGAATCTTCCAGCTGTTTTTATTGCTAACTCGCTACGAGATCATCGGTTCAGTTGGGTTCCCACAGTTCCACCCCTCCCCCCATGTTCCCATTCTCCCCCTCCCATTCTGATCTGAGCAGGCCTTAATGGAAGAAGCCTGTTTCCTGACCTTCTGTACAGTTTGGTCACATTCCCAAGATCGGAGACTTCCAGTTACGTAGATAGTTACAGAAGAAGGAAAATTTGGGGGCGGTTTTGTGAGGTCATCACAGGGAGAACTGCTGGTCCAGAAATCTTCTCAGGGATTAAGCAGCGTGATGTCACTCCACTGAAACCGTGTTGGTCTGTCTGGGGAGGCACTGGGGGAATTGGCTGATGTTTTCACAGACGTGTGGATGCGTCGACATTTGTGTGCTGTCAGGTGGAGAACTTTGAGTGTGGTGTATGGAAGCGGGTTTGAGTGTTTTGCCGGTGTCCCCTGCAGAAAAAGCGGACAGGGCGCTGCAAGTAATACCAGCCATATTGGTGTGTTGTTTTTGAAACCCCTCTCTCCGTTCCAGTCATCCATGTGTCCGCTCATCTCGCCAACGTGTACAGCTTTTCTGTCTGGTACTCCGATGAGTTCCCCGCCCTCAATCTGGCGCGCTACCGGGGAGAGGTATGAGCTTTGGCGCTTTAGCTTGCGCTGATCTGAAGACTTTCTCAGAGTGTGGCCGGAAACCTTGTGTTTAAACACCTTTCCTTCTTCTGCATTGTACAGGATCCAAGGATCATCATGTTTACAACCGGTGAGACCTGCTATGCATGTGCACACACACAGACACACACCGTTTTAGGGAGGGTTTCTCTCTGTTCACTCTCTTCCTGTTCCTGAATACCCCTGGTGTCTGTCATTGCTCAGGCGAACTTTGTCAGGTCAGCGGGTAGCAGGGGTGCTAACTGGGAAGTATGGTAACGTTTCTTTCCCCTCTTCCATTTCTGTCGATGTCCATTTCTGTGTACTCTGGCAGTCCCAGGGGCCACCGGTGTCCTCCTGGTTCTTGTGCTCTTCTTGATGTTCACCGCTTCATCATACGGCATGAGGTATGACATGAAAACCTCATGTAAGCTTTTGTGTTTATGACATCTGGAAGGCATGGTCTCCCCTCATACAGATTAATCAGAATAAGGCAATATTATGGAGTGCATGTCACCACACTTGGTGTCCTGTATGTCGATTAAACACTCTGATATCTTCTCGAGATGGCTGCTCTGCCTCTTTGATGGAGTCTAATTGAGGCTCTGTAGCCTTGGGGCGGCGGGGGGTGTTAACACTAAACATTCTGGAAAAAAAGCCATGTCAGGTCAACCTGCCTGTTAAGGGGCCCACTATCACTGTCTTTAATGTCCGCTCTTCCCCTTTAATTAATTAAAGTAGAGGATGGTGGTTGCCTTGCATTTTGTGTGCCGGTGTTCATTTGACTTGATTTGCATAGAAAACAAAATTCACCAACATCATGTCAGTTCTGTAGGCTAAAGTGAGCCTCTGACTGGGAACTGGTTTGGTTTTCTTTAATCAATGAATTGCTCAAAGGGGTGCCTCTTCACTGGAGCCCCCCCCAGTGCTGTAAACTTTCCCCGCCTTGCTCCTTCTCTGCAGGGTTGGTAACTATGACATATTCTGGTACACCCATAACCTGTCCATCATCTTCTACATCTTACTGCTCTTCCACGTTATCGGGTGAGATGCCGTCACCACTTGATCATTGGTCAACGGAGCGTCTTGGTCATCCAGCGGTAGTTTATCGTCACTGTCCCATGTCTTCAGCGGGGTCCTGAAATATCAGACCAACGTGGAGCATCATCCCCCAGACTGCTTCAGGCCCAACCGGACTGCTCTGGGTCGGCAGAGTTGGGGGGTTGTAAACTCCAGCCAGATGGATGGTTTCAGCAAAGTGTGCAGAGAGGACCCCCAGTTTCAGGCTCACTTTCCCGAGGTCAGTCTATGGGGCGACGGGGGGGGGCATCTTTTCGGGTACTGAGCATCCTGTCTTCAGAGTTTCTCAGTCTTCCCTTCTTCCATTCCTGCCGCTGTTCTCTATCAAACCACATGGCTTGGCTAGTTCTGTGCCAGATCTCTACGCAGTAAGCCCTTATCATCCCGCTGTGTTGGGCTACAGGCCTCAGAGGTTCCATCTATCTTTTCATCAACCAGCCCACGGATCTCTTGTGCTTTTTGTTAGCGTATGGGTAACTAATTGGCATATCGAGTATGATGGAGGGATGAATCCTTCCCAGCAGAAGGGGAGTCTGTGTTCTCACTGGAAACCGATAAGTAACATGAGTTGTATTTGTGTCTGCAGCCGTCGCGAGAGTCGTTTTGTATATTGCATCCTCAAGATGTGTGTTTCAGGAGTTTCACTGGTGCCCTGTTCATGTTACTGTGCATTTTGTTTCGCACAGACGTGGCTGTGGGTCTCCGGGCCGCTTTGCTTGTACTGCGCCGAGAGGCTGTACCGCTATATGCGTGGCTGCAGGCCCGTGACTGTCGCATCCGTCGTCAGACACCCCTGCCGAGTGGTGGAGGTACACATGCTGAAGAGTGGCTTCAGGGCCCGGCCCGGACAGGTGAGCGGCACAACAGGGCTGGTGCTCTTTAACTGTAGGTCCTCTTGATGGGCCTGAGTTTGCGTCCCATTTGGTATGAGAGTGTGTCCCTAAGCACATGTCTTGTTTCTTTCCAGTACATTGTCCTAAACTGCCCCCACGTGTCCTCATTTGAAAGCCACCCCTTCACTCTGACCACAGTAAGTGCACTTTTAGTCTAATTTTTTTTTCACCTTTCCCCTGGACAAATCAGTGTTCTGTTTTTGGTAACACTTTACTTAATGCACTCATGTATAATGCATTATAGATGCCTTTCATAATGGTTTAAAATGCATTCATAATGTGTTATGAATATGGCTATAACTACTTATAAAACAGGCATAACCCAATTTATTCATGTTTATTATGCATCATGAATGCTCTATGAATCCCTCATCTATAGGGCACTATAAATACTTTCATAATGTATTATAATAACTTATACTGACCTTTATAATGCATTATGATGACTACTTTAAGTAAAGTGTTACCCTGTTTTTTTTCTGATCTGGGGAATTTAATTTTCTTCCTGAATTTGTCCTTCACTCCACACGTTCCTTGAAGATGACGATCCTCTCAAAGCAGGCAATGAGGGTCACAGGAACTAGTGAAACAGCTTATTTGGTGAACACTGTGAGGAAACATGGTTCGACAGGATGACGACATGGTTCAGAGATTGGTGGTACAGGCCTGCCTCAAATTAACAGTGCAGTAACATTCCTGAACGCTCATTTAAGACGTAGAAGACGACCTGTCCCTCAGGCGGCTCTTTCCGGGAAGCAGATGGGGAGGGGGGTCTGTTTTGAAAGATGAAGAAAGCTAAATGTTGATACTGGATCTGGTCCCAGTGACCAAAAATCCAAATGGGGGTACCGGTTTTGGTCTTGCTGACCAAAAGCCCAAATTCTGTCAGCGCTGTTCCTGGAGGCTCCTGAGGAGCTGAACTTGCTCTTAACCTGGTGTTCCTGAGGGTGGCAGTCCATTGTCCCGGTGAAGTAGGTACAGGTAATCTATGGTCCTGGAGCGTGAGGGGTGGCACTCTTTCTGAATCATCAGCAAGCTCTCAATTGTGTAATTGAAGTCTGAGTTTCTGCAAGCTGCCAATTTAATAATGTAAACTTTAGGCCTCAGAGACTGGAGGGGTTCAAGGAAAACATTTTCCTGCTGGGAACTGTACTGGAACCAATTATCACAGGATGTGAAGGTACTAGCTGTCTGTCAGTTCCTGCACATAGATCGAAAGTCTGAGGAATCCCTGACAGCCCTCAAACTAAAACAGGATCTATTGGATTTCAGTGAGTCCCGCTGGACGCTGCTGTGCTGAATGGCCTGTGAATCTCATGTGAAAATTAATGGATTTTATTATGAGAAAGATGTTTGTTGTTGTTGTTATGCTGGGGTGTGTTTATCCCTGAAGGATATTACACCTTCGATCCATATATATTGGGAGTTCATTAGAAAGGCAAGAAAAACTCCCTCTTGTCCCCCCTCTTGCTCCCACCCACCCCCACCCCAGTCTATCTGGTTGGCTGATTGTGTTACTGCCCCCCAGGCTGCTGTCTGCTTTGTCTGTCTCTACTCACCCCCCCCCTCCCAAAAAATGGCAGACTCTGTCACACCCCCACAGCTGGCCGGATAATGTGTTGAACAGCTGTTTGTGTTTCCTGTGAGGAGACCGTCAGTATCGAGAGCAACATGCTGTCGTTTCAATGTGATTTGTGTAGATTTTGAAGTATTTATACCATCTATGTTCTGTAAGCAATATTTCCATTGTGATTTTATATAAGCATGTACCAATGTCATCATTGTCATGTAGCCCAGAATCCCCACCAAGTGAAGGCTTCAATAACAGAGTCATTATACCGCTTGTTTTGTCAGTCTTGAGGGTCTTATGATGTGGTCCTTGCCCTGAGCTTTTGTGTTTTCCAGCTGGAGATACGTTCAGCTGCTCCAGGCTTATTGTTCCCATAATGCTCGCTGTCCTTTGTAACCACCCTCCTCTGTGCCAGGCTCTGAGTCACCTCTAGTATGTCTTGGGTTTTCAGTGTCCAACAAAGAGAAATGCAACGTTTGGCATCCACCTGCGCGTGCTGGGAGACTGGACTGGTAGGCCTGTCCATGTGGGGGGGATGGGGGGGGGAGGAGGCTCTCATTTTGTGTTTAGCATTTAAGCACAGCTGTTGGAAGTTGAGTGATGTAATCCACTATCAGAATGTTTACAATAGACCCATATGGAGCTCTCCACCAAATGCAACATCCAGGAGGCTTCAATGAACTGTTTCTTATCTCAGGCACTCCACTGACTTTAATGTTTAACATTTACAACTTGCTGCAGTGGCGTTGCCTCTCCTTTAGGTGGCGCTCTATGTGTTTCACTCATTTTAAAGAGGTGATAGTGTAATAATGGGGTAATAATGGATTTTGAAATATTAACTGTCTGTTTTCTCTCCAGAACGCTTCACAGACCTGCTGCTTGCTGAGCCCGAGGTCGGTGCGGAGATCCTTCCAGTGGCCCACCAGAGGCGGTACCCCCGGTGAGCCCAGCCCTCTTCTGCTCTGGCTCAAGTGTGTGGCTGGCAGGGAATGAGGTCCAAGCTGAGATGGGTAGGGGGAGGCGGGGAGCCCTAGAGGCAGAGGGCTGCAGTCTGGGCATGAGGGGACCGACTGGCTGCTGAGGCCTCAGGGCAAACGGGGCACAAAGGAAGAGCTTTTTCAGTGGCCGTCCATATGGCTGGAATACGGCCCAGGCAGCCTGCTGATTCTGTATGCTCACTGAGGGGTGCCCTGTTGTCTGAGAGGGGAGGCTCTGTGTGTTTGTGTGCGTGAGTAATGATGGTAACTCTCTGTCTCTGCTATTTCTTTGTCTTATTTTGCCTGTTAGGCTTCCCTCAGATCTTACATCAAACCCGATCAGTTAATGTCCCCTGTGACTTTTTGGTCTCGTTATGAAACTCTGTCCAATAGCAGCTGCTCCACACTGATGCTGTTACTCTGTAGTGCCTGCCAAGCCTTGGGTGGTGAAACTCTTTCTACTTCACCTTTGGTTGAGCTGCGTTTCTGCCCACAAGTTACCAATAATGCGAGCCTGAGTGAGGGGGGTCAGACTTTCCCCCAATCTTTGTGTCACGCTGCTCGAACTCCCCTGACATGTCGTGCTGACCGGTCCGTACAGCTGAATGAAAGGTCGTGACCGTGTCTGGTTTTCCCGCCAGGGTGTACGTTGACGGACCGTTTGGGAGCCCCTCAGAGGACGTCTTTAACTACGAGGTCAGCGTGTGTGTGGCGGGTGGGATTGGAGTCACGCCGTTTGCATCAGTGCTGCAGGCGTTGCTGTAAGTTTGGGGGAGGCCAGTTCTGCTAACAAAGTGAAATATTAGCAATACTTTATTATCCAGGCTAACTTTAATTACAAAGGCAGTGCTGCCTCCTATATTCCAGATGTTTTCTCCAGTGATATGGTTCTGCACTATGTGTGATGATAATGTATATATATATATGCTGCACATATTAAATTAGCTCTTTGCTGTCGGGGCTGTTTCTTAGGGACGACTGGCAGCATCACAAGTTGAAGAGGCTCTACTTTATCTGGGTCTGCAGGGAGCTCCAGTCCTTCTGCTGGTTTGCAGAGCTGCTCTGTACCCTCCACCAAAAGGTCAGAGGGCAGACATGTGAGCCACCGTGCCCCCTGGCAACCTGTCAGTGGGGCCTGGGATTACATGGAGTCGAGGGCTTCTCTGTGTTGCACTGGTACAGAGTGTGTGGCGCCACCTAGTGGCCATCATGAAGAAAAGCATGTGGCGCTTTGCAGTTACTGTACCATAGCACACCGAGTACATCAAAATATTGTTATGTAATTTCATGAATAACAGATTGTGGTTAAGTCTCTGCCTCCTTATAGTTGTACTGTTCTACACCATTTACAATTTTGGGATAAAGCTGAACGAATGGATATTTATTCTTGAATGGTTGACCATCTCTCCTGTGCACCATCTCGCAGTTGTAAACCCTCTTAACCAGAATGGAGGTGCTTGAACGGGCTTAACCTCTATGTGCTTGGTGTACCTACGCTGTGTAGGTGGGAGGGAGCTTTTCCCCTTGCCTGACTTTCTTAAACCTTCCTCTCATTGCACAGAGACAGCCTTTGCATGTAACAGAATGGCGCATTGTGAGTCGCCATAGAAGCAGGCACACATCAAAGGCATCGCTACCCCCCAGACCCTTCACCCATATTCATACTTATTGTGTGGATGTGTTGAGCGTTCTACACAATGGAAGACATAGGTCTCTCCAGGAAGTATGAATCCGTAGCATGGCCGGGATCAGCCCCCCCCCCCCCTCCACATTTACGTGTCTCTTACATGCTGCTCACCCTATATTTCTTTGCTTTTTGTTGTACAGCTTTGGCAGGAGAATCGCCCAGACTACCTCAACATCAAGCTATACGTCAGCAAGGAAGGAGGTCTACAGGTATGTGCCAGACGGTCTGCACCACACCCAGTGATAAATATTTCGATCCTTGGGGCGGAAGTTTGGAGTTGAGAAGAATCAGTTTCATTTGTATGGTCAAGCAGATAGCTGACGCGGCACAAATCAAACACGAATGGAAATACCAGCCCAGCTTAGCTGGTGATGGGATGACTCCATAAAAGACAGATCTAAGCAGGTGGGGTGCAAGGGTGGGGGTCACAGTCAGTGTGGACCTGCATGTATCATTTAAGATCCGAGACAGAAAATATGGTCTTTACACAGACTTTTAATTATAATGTTCAGATAACAATTTATTGCCGATGATGCCAGTCATTTGCTGTTTCTGAATGTTTGGTGTGTTCAGGCTTCATTTCGTGCTGCTGAATCAGCTTCCAGTTGTTTTTGTCTGGCCCTTCTGGCAAATTAGCCTGGATCAGTTTATCGTTCTCCGACTTTATTGTTCACGGCCCTCGAGAGTAATGTTCCGATGGCTGGCTTCTGCTCCAAGGGCATCTGGAAAAGAGGCTAATTCATTTTCCTGCTTTTTTGACTTTTCCACTCAAAGCTTGATAAAAACCTACAAAAATAATGTGTCCTGCATATGAAAGGGGGTGTCAGCTGTTTCCGCAGAATTAATCAGTGTCATACTGGGGTCTGTTCGAGGAAGTCATTTTCTGTGGAGTTAAAATCAGACTTGTATGCTTGCACATGTGTTGGTATTAGTTCATGGTGGATACACAGGTGTTTTTTCATATCTATCTACAGTATATTTCCTTCCTAATGGTCTTTTACCATGTGACTGGCACTGGTTTTTCTGTCCCTACAGTGTACACACACACACACACACACATGCACACACATATATATATATATATAATATGGATTTTTTTTTAATTAATCTTCCAGAGTCTATCAGAGGGGCGTTACCAGGTACTGAGTGCTAGGCTTCTGATTGGACGACCCAGATGGGAACTGCTCTTTGAAGAAATTGGGAGAGCCAATAAGCAGTGAGTAGGGTGGGATGCCTCTGACCAACCAGTGTGTCCATCATATGAGTCTGGAAGTTCTGCAAAGGGGCACTTCTACTTGGCCGCAAGCAGAGCCCTCAGAGAACCACTCCGTTCCGTGTAATCCCAGGCCCCCATTTTGGAGCTACCTGTCCGGCTGACATGTCCCCTCTCTCACTTCCAGGAAACGTGTAGGTGTATTCTGCTCTGGACCCAAAGGACTATCTAAGACTCTCCACAAAGTGTGCAATTCCAGTCATTTTGGAGCTACATTTGAGTATAACAAGGAATCTTTTAGCTGAGACCCGCTGAGTGTGACGACAGCGTGGGCCCTTAACACCGTGCAATACGTCTGCAATGGGGAAAGTCAGAGACCTTAAGCACTGGAGAAAGGTGACTGTCTGCTGTGAGAAGACTCATGCTCTGGAAGTGGCGTTACTGTGCAGAGCAAAACCAGCCTCAGACTGGGTGCATTTAGGGTCAATGGGAGGCAATGGGAAAAGCAGATTAATTTAGCTTTTAAGCCAAAATAATGATGATAATTATTATTATGATAAATATTATTATTACTTTTATTTTTCCTTTTAGTCACCTTTTTAAAATTGTAATCAGAACTGTGGAGTTCCTAGCCTATATTGTTAAAGTTCATTGTTATCTTTCAATGTCTGCCTGTCCTGTAAAGAACTCCATTGAAATTGAATGATTACATAAATGGTTTCTATTTAACAACAAGAAGGAGTCAGGGATCATTGCTGATGTGGGAATCAGTGCAGACAAAAATGCAAACATACACAGTGAGTTTTCCACTGAACAGGGTGTAGGGATTTGGGCTGAGATCTGTCCGCCTTGTGGCCCGTGTGTCCTGTTCTAATACCGTTTCTTGCTGTTATTCATGCTGGTTCATGTTACTGGGACACGTCACATCAAGTATGGCTGCAGTCATCTTGCTGGGCTTTTTTCATGTGTCCCTCCGGGAGGTGTGATAGACCTTCTCCCAGCCTAGAGATGTGACCGATATTCTGACATCCTGTTTCTTGTCTGTGAAGGCCATGTGACATCATGGGAAAGGTCATGACAGAGATAGCTGTGTTGTGGGATGATGTAAGTGTCCTGGGGAGGCGGGGGTAACCATGTGGGACACGTAGTACAAATCCCCCTTCTGTTGAAGTGTCAGAGTCTTTGGGGAAAAGCTTTCTGAGGAATTTGGAATATATGTAATTTCCAGTCAGTCATCTGCATATAAAGACAGTTTAACAGGTTATTTAACTTCTAAGAACATAAACCATTTTTGGTCAGATTTGGTAAGGTCCATTTAAATCCCCATGCAAGGTGCTTCAGCTTCAGTGTGTCTCCAGTGTGGTCACTATGAGTCCAAATGCTCACCTCAGATGATCACTTAAAGGTTCTGTTGGTTCTGTTCTTTTTGCCTTGTTGATGTTATGTCGTTGACAGGATCTGCTGCCTCACATCACATACACTGCAATTTTTAGTCTTTTAAAAAAACTTTACATTTACATGTGTTTTTTTTTAACGAGATTTTACAAGATCCTGAGCTGATTTTTTCCCCCCACAGCACACGTGTAAAGGAAAGCTAATGAACATCAAGCATCTTTCTTAGGGGGATGTCATTAGAGAGGCATTGTATTCCTTTAATACACACGAAACAGCTTTGCCCCCTAGTGGTGACTGTTCCTCATAGCGTGGTCTGATAGGAATAGCTGGCATCCTCCTCACTACTGTTCAGCAGGGGTTGTCTCTCTCCAAAGGATGAAGCCCTCTTCCTCCTCTGCCGCTTACGGCGGACCAGGGTCACCACTGCAATTACGATGCTGGCCACCAGGACTCCCAGTATCCCAGCCCCCAAAAGCCACTGCCAGACCTGTCGAGCTTCTTCCAGGTATGGGATGAGAACCTCTTGGAGGAGCCGCTGACCTACAGTGTATATCGGAGATATTTAGGGGTTACAAAGTTCATTAGTTTCTGAACAAAGAGCGCCCTCTTCTGGTAAGCAAAATAAATTCCTCACATGTAGTTATGCGTGTGTGTGTGTGTGTGTGTGTGTCTGGACTCACCTGGACCTAACAGGTAAGAGTACTCATACCCCAGCTCTCTGGTGGACAGGAAGTAGTCCCCATTTCTGTAGAGGGGGATGAATGGGACCATGTAGTAGCCATCGTTGTGGCCGATGGGGGCGTTGGCCTGGGGGTAGTGGCTCCGCGGTGGTTCGTGTCTCTGGAGCCACTGCTCAAAGATGCTGGGGGGTTTTAGAGAAGAATCAGACGTATCGCTCAGTCTCACTTAGTGCCCCAACTCCACGGGTCTGGCCTATGGCCTGGGATTTAGCGTGACATGGTGACAGAGAACCCAAAGTTGGAATTATTTTAGGTGGAGGAACTTTTGATTGTGGCAGTGATAGTAACACTCTCTGTGATTCTACCGAGATGTTTCTATCTGTCAGATCCCTTCTCTGCTGAGGTGTCTGGGCAGCAGGGATTAGTGTTGTGTCATGTGGTGGGTTTGCCTGTGAATGTCACACTGCAACTGAGAAAACATAGCCTGGCATTTACGGAAGTTCCTCGTGGGTGGGAAGCCTCCCCTGAGAAATACCGAGATTATCTGATTCACTGTTTTATCTGTATTCGGCATAGAAAACTTTATTATCCAAATGATCTTCCTGTGGTCCATGTGGTACCCAATTCAGCCTCCTATCGTAGGCCATGCAGAGCTGAACATTCAACAAAACCTGAAAGTCAGGGATGTTGGATGCCTGACTGGTCAGAGGGCATGGTCATGTACCAGCTGGGCGTAACACGGCTGCTTAATACTGGTTCAGCTCAGCAGAACGTATAAATGAAACTGAATCTCTCTGGTGATAAGTGACCAAAGCTGAGTGATATCTGACTGTGGTATCGTGTGGACACCATTGATTGCCATGGTTTTGTGTCATTTCCAACGTGTCAAGTGTAACACGTTAGCAGCACATCTGATCTTTGAGAACTCTTCCTGTCCTTATAGATCAATGTTCTCACTCTACATGTAGAGCACAGAAGTGTCTAATCACTTGCTCACCTGTCGATGAAGGTGTGGTGAAGCAGAAAGATGGGGTCGTTGGCAGAGCCCTGGACCGATGACATGGAGCCGTTCATGAACATGTGTAGGGCGTTGTGCATGGTGCTCTGACCGCTGACGGCCAGGCCAGTCTCAGGGCTTGCGAAACCTAAAAGGGGGAGGGCCAGAAACTCAGGCTGGGGCCTGTGTAGTCTTGCTGAGGTGACACTACGCTTTCACATCCCAGGACAACATGCAATTTTATGGTAAGCAGGATCTTTCAGCTGAAGCTGGCTGCTTCATCTTAATTATTCTTTGTATTGAAATACCAAATTGATGTGGGTGATTCATTATGGAGTCCTGATCTGTGGACTGCCTATAAACATTCTTCTTGTAGATATAGATCATCTTTATTGTCCCAGTAAGCAATCTTTTTGACAACAGAGTTATATAGGGAATGGCAGATAGATATTGTATACTAGTAAGGAATAGACAGCTATAACATAACATTTTTGTCTATTTGGATTTCTCTGAACCAGATGTTTGCGCTTACATTAACAAAAGCTCACAATCATCCCATCCTTTCAGCTACAATTTTTTATGGCTGTTGCCATGACAATGTAAGCTTATAGGTAACGTATTGTTATCCTACTTTAAAAATCCCTCTTTGAGGTTAGATGGGTAGCTAGAATAATTATCCACTTGAAAGGTGACTCAGAAATGCATCTTTATGAAAAGTCCAGGCAGAGGAATTCTAACTGAGAGAATGATGGTCAGACCCATCATATTTAAGGATCACTTTGGTATTATTCTTGCACACAGAGAGAATTTTAGATTCATCTAATATCAGGAACACTTTGGTATTACTTATGCACACAGAGACAACATTTAGACCCATTTGTTTCCAGGAACACTTTAAGCTACAAAAAGCCTCATATTTTAGTTGAGTCATTGGCATGTTCTTCCCACATGAATTACAGGTTTGCTCCTTAACCAGCTGGAGAGTTTTATATAAGCAATTAGTATTACATAAACTTGTTTAAGATTACTACTATCTTCGTACGGTACAGTAGTGTAAAGACAGACAGAGGTAGGGGGCGCTCACCTTCCAGGGAATTCCTGAAGCTGTGGTTGGCCATCCTGTCCATGGGACCCGTCTCGTAGTCGGGCAGGCTGAGCACGAACTCAACATCGGCAGAGGTGGGTAGCCGCCTGACCCGTGTGGAGTCATGGTTGCCAGGGTTACGTAGCAGGGGTCCCTCCCCAGTGGTGTTGCAGAGCATCCCTCTGCTGTTGTATTCCTCTGGATGCGTGCAGATGACCTACAAAAATATTTAACCCGCATAATTTAACTTTTAAAAATGTACAAATGCAGTCGATCTGTATCTTACAAAAATAATAACAGCCTAATAAAAAGACTTAATGACTGAAAGAATATTTCAGTCAATTTAATTTCCGTCATTCGCCGATGCAAATTGCTATGGTTAGAAAATGCCTATTGATGTAGTAGGCGTAATATTAAATATCCGTGATACAGACTCATGCTGAAGCGGGAAAGAGCTTCATACAATCATAGGAAGTCAGTCTGAGGGAGTATATTGAAGACCGGTCTCGAGTACTACAAGACTAGATAGGCTACAATGAGTATAAAAATATAAGAATGATTCAGGCTACGTTTTCATTCACTACATTTTCCCTCCAAAATCAATTATTAAAACCCTAGCGCAAATTAATTTGTGTAATGGGCGCTTGGTCTCCCACACAGATGTGCGTGGTATGCGGTCGCCCACCAGAGCCGTTAGATAACCGCAGGGCGTGGGAGAACAAGCGCAGCGCGGTCTGACCATGAGCACCAGGATCAGCGCTTCCCCGACCTTCTGCTCACTGCTGGAAATGAGAATGGTAAATGTATATTGAAAACACACTCTGGGCGTTTTCCATCGCTCTCCTGTCCGCATTTCACCGGCTACAGAGACGAAGGGCAATGCATCTGCTCAAATGCCTCATGCTGATGCGTTTTCCTCGAAGTCACCCAGCCCTGGGTCAGACATGGAAGCGGAGAGACGCCTCTTAATTATATAACGTATGAATACGTTTAGGTGGCCGAGTTTCGCACCTTTGTCATTGCTTCCGATGGACATCGGATGATGCATTATAGATCACCATATACCTACTCAGGGGTGACGAATTTGTATTTATATACCCTGTACTTGTGAGACCTGCTTAGACGTTTGATGTAGATTCTGGTTCCATTAACCAACCAGAGACAGGGTTGTCTGTTGTACTGGCGAACATTAAATTAAATTACTTTATTGGTAACTTTCTGTTGCATGAACTTATAAAGTATACGGATCTTAGTGGTGTTCAAATAGGTCTTTAACACAATTTCTCTTGGAGAGCACATGCCTCCTTCATAATACAAGTAAATGTTACAGCTATAGACGCACTGCTGAACCTATGAGCCACATCCTTCAAAAAAAAAAAAAAAAAACCTCGAGCAGCTCTTTGTGGTGTTTGGCTATTACAATGTGTAATGTTTTGTATGGCTTTTGTTCTGTTGCGTACTTTCATTTGTTACTGATCGATCAGTCTAGCTGCCTTCCTATGTGCGATGATTGACAACTGTATGCTTATAATAGCCTATAATATCTGCTAGAGGTAGGTCGCTTGGGACAAAGACGTCTATTAAACGATTACATGTATTGTAATCCAGGGGAGTTTCTATCTATCGAAAAGATCAGGGGCTAAGTCAAATTTACCTGAGGCTTGACTCTTTTTTTTTTTGCTTCTGAAGGAAGATTGCCATCGGGGCTAAAATACTTGGGGATATAGCCTCGAGTGATCGGACATAACGACGCCCTTGACGTAATCCCTAACGCATTTGCAGTCGAGAAGTCGATTTACCTTCCAGGATGAGAACACGGATCCGGGGCTGATCAAATTCGGGTTAAGAGGATGCCGGCCGCCCATGAACTCGTCCGTGCACACTTCACAGTCCTGCGCGTCGCGCCAGTCCCAATACGGGATGGTGAAGTCGAAGTCACCCGTTATCTTCCTGATTTCGTGCTCCCAGTGTAACAGGTACACCCGGTGCCAAGGCAGAAAAGCCGCCGATTCGTGGGCAAAGTCGATGTCCTGCCACACGTCGCTCGGACCCAGCAAGGCGTCCCGGGACACGTAGTAGTGCATCCAGACAAACAAGTCATACACGTTGATGTCCGAAAACATTGGCTTCGTTCCGTTGCCCATTTGTTCGTAGGTGCCAGTAGCAATCACGTAATCGGGGCTGATGGTATTCTTCGCCAGGTTTATATAGGAGATGAACTTTTGCCTTTCGCTAGTAGACAGGTGGAATATGTTTCTTCTGATCAAGTCGCGCCTCTGAGCGCAATTTGCTCCAAAATAGCCAAACTTGCACTCTCCGCAGTTGAAGCCCATGTAGTTACCGGCGCACTGACATGTACGATTGTAAAACACCAGAGGCCATTTCTCCCGGTCGTCTATCCCTGAGTGCGGGTACTGTGGTCCATCGGGAAGGTCAGAGACCACGACATCCGCGCAGAAGCCCCTACCCGATAGCGCTCCACAGACAGACCCGTCTCCTTCCCATATCGGGCAGCATCGCTTGCTTTGGAGGGCTCCTAAGGTCACGCAAGGCCGGGGGAACTGCTGGGATGTCGGACGCACCAGTGCCGAAAGTAGGAAAAGTGCCAGAGAAAGCATGACTAACTGGGGGACGAAGTGACGCCCTTAGCTGGTGCCAAGCATCAGTCGGGAAGAACTGAAGAAAATCAGGGTTGTTCAACTTTGCTTCTAATTTATACAGCCACCTAACCCTCATCATGTGCTCCGCTGGAATGTCAGTCCTCTCTCTCCTGGTCCGAGCTCCGTATCATACGCATGAGTGGAAAAAGAAAACATTTTTAGTTATGTGAAATCTCATTATTTAATTACATGTTTGTTTGATATATCATTGCTCGCTGAATTCACTTGTATGAATGTTACTTAAAATAAAAATGACGATAATGCGATAAAGTATATTTTGATGACTGGATAATGAGCGAATCCAGTTTATTTATCTTGAAAAATACTAGAGTTCAGATAACGAATAGCATAGCTACTTGTAAATTTTAAGGCAAAATAACGTTTATTTATAACAGTTTAACGTTTATTTATAACAGATTATAGTAGCCTATATGATAAATATGTCCCCCTTTATAGTTTAGTTATAAACTGATTTGAGCCACTCGAAAAACTTTTGAATAATCCATTCGGGATTTGTACGTATTTCATTTGGATTATGAATAAACATATATTCAAATAAAAAAATGTCTTATTCAAATAATTTAAGAATTCGGATTATTTTCATGCATCACATAAAAATTATGTGATATAAACTGTATCGTCAATTTCTGAATCAACTCGTTTTTTTCCCCCAAACCACCCTGATAACTACAAATATAATGAATGGTTGCCTTTTGAACTGTTCATCATGTGCTGCATTCGTTTTGGTCTGGCGGGGATCATAAGCCAATCACATGCTGCTGCATTTTAGCCACGAGTTCAGGCTAATCCCCCCAGAATAAAGGCATCGGGGCAGGAATGTACATCACACGATAAATCGTAGATCAAGTGCTTATATTCTACATTTTGTGATAGATATGTAATGCGATGAGACTGACATTCAAACGGAAACCAGCCTGCGGCCTACAAACCAATCCTTTTACCATGTCATTTTAATATCGAATCGGGTGTATTTATTACGTTCGTAGAGATAATGTGCATATCCATCCAGTCTGTGCAAGCATGAGATTACCCAGTTATACTGAATACGAAAATGCTGCTATTCTTTGTATTCTGTTTGTCTTATGCAACCCGAAGGAATTTCTGTGAATAAAGACGCGTAGCAAAAACTCCGCTTTGCATAGGGACGCGTGGGCTGCTTGTCAAGAAAGAAGAAAATAATCCACCGCAGGGTGGCACTGTGACAAGGCTTTTACATCCCTCTTTTAGGGGGGATGAAAGTGGGACGAAGTGGGAAGGAGGGAGGGAGGGAGAGAGAGAGAGTCATATTGGGAAGCCGAGAAAGTGTGAATGAAATTTCACCGTCTAAACAGACACTAGAATATCAGGAATTCCGTATAATCATACCCAACATTTTGGAAATGATTGTGTTTCGTCCTGAGTGTAGTGATATCCTACTCTGTGTTCAGTAATAGTAATAATTCTCATTGTTTTGACGTGTTATCCAATTTAATAGGTTACGCCGTTTATGTAATTATATAATAACCGAATGGCAAAAATAATCAAGTCATTCCATACTTCAGATAATATATTGTTTATTTGTCCTGCTTAAAATGACAGGGCATTTGAAATAAAAAGCATGGAAATGAGCACTGTTACTATGGAAACAGCTTTTGCCCAATGTTATTTGAAAATGCCATTGAATAATTGATTTAGTAAATCTTAAATAAATTGATTTACTTGTGTCTGATACAGTTTAGAACATAAACACATCAAGGATGGGTGCCTCGCTGTTGAGGTCATCTGCTGCTTGACATCAAGGCTACAGCAGAGCCTAAGGGTCATGGTCTCGCCCTCCTCGCCACCTCGTGCCCACTGCAGCGCGGTGGTGATGAATCTGATAGGATGACAAAGGGGATTAGAGCGGGTATTGACCTTTGACAATGATAGCTTTCTGTCCCTTGGGTTTTGTATTGTAGGATATCATTCATGGCTACCTTAGCTGTGAGCAGCACATATAAATTAAAGGTGTAAGATAGGGTGTATGAATCTGAAGTGAAAGTGATTACTTGTTATTGTTAACACACCACAGCATGCAACAAAGAAATGTGTTCTCTGCATTTAACCCATATGTGACCATGTGACATGGCAGGAGGCAGCTAATTCAGCGCCCGGGGAGCAGTGTTTGGGGGCGGTACCTTACTCAGGGTACCTCAGTGGTACTTCGCGGGTTGGGAATTCGAACAGCAGTCTTTCAATTGCAAGTGCGCATCTGTAACCACTGTCCCATCTCTGAGAACGTCTCTCTTTCTGTGTGTGTGTGTTGCGTCATTACCTAAACCCTTGTACTGGCTTTGAGGTTTCTAAGACAATGAGTCAGATTTTTGCTGTATGGGTTCCACCAAAAATCTCAGAGACGCCTCAGGCACACGGCCACAGGAAACAAAGAGTCTTTCATCCTGGCTACTCTGCACTCCAGTTTCCCCACAGTGATGATACCGCACTGGTGAACGAACCCTGCTTTTTATCGTTTACACTTTTTCTTTTCTGAATTGGATTTATCCAATACTAATAACTTCCTTGGTACAGGATGCTGGCAGGCTGATGTGTTACGTCACCA
This sequence comes from Mormyrops boulengeri, assembly GCA_026781065.1. Taxonomy (NCBI): domain Eukaryota; kingdom Metazoa; phylum Chordata; class Actinopteri; order Osteoglossiformes; family Mormyridae; genus Mormyrops; species Mormyrops boulengeri. Next base: position 2,867,781 of record JAODLD010000042.1, on the reverse strand, counting down.
GCCTTCCGTCTGGCATCCTGTAGAAGGAAGATGTACAGTTGTATATCAGTCGGAGAATTCACAGTCAGCTCCTCTGCCAATGCATAGGAGAAAAGTCTCTAGAGATACACAATTGTCATACATATACATCTATTGTACACAATGTAGGTGTAGATCGATTTTTAAATATATGTATTTTTTGATATGTATTCCCCAATTCTCCATTTGAAGTGTTGCTTAGTGTTTGGCACGTGCGCCCGTTTCTGCCTGCTACATTTTGAAATAGAATACAATTGTACACAATACAAATTCCATTCATAACGCAATTCCTCCACCCTAGAATTAACTTAAAGGTTTCCTTTTCATTTGGCTGTAAATGCATTTGGCATTTGGATCTAAAGACATTATGTATTTCATCTTGCAAGTCCCTCGCATCTCTTTATTGACTCTGCAATGATTATTTATAACACTTGTCTTTATATCGCGTTTTATTCGAGCAAAGACAAAAGGGAAAGAAATATAAATGGCTGGCTGCTGATAATGGACAGTGCTTTACACACGAGTGTCACAGATTGCGGTCCTCCCGCTCATTTAATGGCCCCTAATCCAACGTGCAGGTGGCAGCGTGATCCTAGACGATTAGTCCGAAATGCCTTTTGTCGATCCTGTGTAATCTGCCCTATACTCCCACCCATTCAGTACATACCTCCAGAAAACAGTTGAAGAGCCAGGTGTACATAAGCAAGCGTTAAACTGGCACGGGTGATCGGTTACGGTGTCGGCAGTAATTGACCTTTACACTCATACACATAGCCGGACTATGGGCGCGCAGGGAGAGGGATGCAGCAAGAGAGAGAGAGAGAGAGAGAGAGAGAGAGAGAGAGATGCTTCGGTTGCCATGGCAAAAAGTGGATTAATCGTGATGCTCGGACGGTCGAGGTCTTTGCAGAATATACACGATTCCCACATAATAATGCAGGATGCACGGACCTGCACCGACAGCTGAGGTATGTAACCTAAGTTCTTTGTCCCACTGAATACAAAATGGATACAAACCTGAATGTGTTTTCAAACGGGAAAGCAGCCTAGTGGTAGCGGTAGCAATAAAAATATTTTACCACTGTTAGAAATGAATGTACATACTTCTTCGTAACCATCATTATTAGCTCCTTCACAAATAGTCAACTTTTTGCTTTCCTATAAAAATTAGAAGAAGGTTTTGGTGCAGCTTGCAATGAGTTAGGTCAACCGTTGTAAACATCGTATATATTGTTCTATTTGGCAAAATGTATAATATGCTGGCCACAGTGAATTATTCTGCTTAACTACTGGCAAGTGTGTATCTTGCAAGAACTTCAAGATTTTTTTACCAGTGGGTCGGAAGTCGGTATTCCGCGACTTTACTGTGGATACCGTCAGTGTGCCGGTTTTGCAGCAAACACTCAGACCCTTAGAGTTTATCTGTCTAGATAAACAGTGTTTCTATTAGTCTTCGTTGTAAATATAGCCGTTATGATAATCTGTTAATGAAAAATAAAATAATTGTTCGCAACTAATTATGGCTGTTACTCCATTATATTTCGAGCTAAATTTAATTTTGGTAAATATTTCTGCTTATTTGTATTTATTAATGACGTATTATGGCACGCCTTTAAAAGCTGAACATGGTTACATTTATTCTCTGTATCACGTAGGCTATTGAAGTTATGATTCCAATTAATGGCGTTTCGTTTATTACCTGTTATCCCAGGACACAGGGCAAAGTATATCCAAATATATAATAGAACACATACATTGCGCAAAACTTGATGTGCAGACACGGTTCACGTGCATTTGAAGCAAAACAGCAGCTGATTTTGATTTGATTATTTATTTTTTTGCTGACGACTTCCTTTGAATTATTTCCCGTCTTTTCTGTTATTTAAGTGAGAGTTATACAAACGATGGCTAGCGACATTACTTGTTTTTCTGGGATTTACAAAAGATAATCTCATGCCAAAAGTTACGTACATGTGCTAGTTATCTATGTGGGAATTTAGGTTTGTATAAATGCTTTCATCATTACAGTCATCAATGAATTTGGTTTAAGCCTGACGTAGATGTCGATATCCCGCCTTTGTCAGAAAAGGTATCGCGATCGACTATCAAAATACAACCTTCAAACACAATGAATGATCTTTGCCTTAAAGTTGCATTTTCCGCTATCGTCATCCCCAAGTGCGTCCACGAGGTGGTACTCTTGAATTATCCATCTTTGGAACGTGATTTTATGTTTGTGTTCAGGTGTGTGTGCGAGCATGCGTGTGTGTGTGTTGAGGGGGCGGCAGTGGGCGGCTGTGCTTCATCTTCATGTTGCGAACCAAAAAAACGATAACATGCTTCAAAAATTATGAGCGACCACCCACATGAATGTCGCAGAACACCTTCTCCCGTCCCTTTATGCTATAATAGTACACGCTAGTGTCCAGGATAGAGACATGAGGTTTTACATGTCCTGTATACATATAGAAAGCTTTATATGAATCGGAAACTTTTCGCAGTCGATGCAGAGGAACTTGTCAATGAGGTCGATGAAGCGGGAACGTCCGCAGGTTGCGGGACTGGAGATTCTGTTAGAATGAAAAAGAAGCCGTAGTCATCAGACGGTCGTAAGAAAAAATATTGTGTGGGTATGAGAGATCTTTCTATTCGCCTTAGCATCGATTGGGAAAAAAACAAGAGACCGATCATTTAAACATGGTGGTGTGCATTTCAGCCGGAGACGCACCGTCTCGAAAATGCGCCGCGCGTTTAAACGCTCCGCCTGAATTTATCCTGAAAACTGCGGGATGAAGAGCGGCTGGCAGGTACAGGGACAGCAGCTGAAGATCCGTGTAACTCCAGGATTTTAATGTCCATTATGCAAAAGCCTGGGTAACTATGAGCAGAAGAATGAAAAGCATCACAGGTAAGGCGCGTTGTTGTAGCAAAAAAGATTGCGGTGTTTATCATCCTCAGTATTTCGGGAACGCACACCGGACTGTATTTTCTCACTTTAATGCCAGCTGTACAAGGAGTGGGTCTAAAATAAAAATTATTCATATGTGAATTCCCTTTCTGGATTTAGATTCACAAGCCAGCATCGTCGAGGATATTAGATCGTCGTCATCTGTGTTGATTTTTTTCTGGATATGTAATAGATTTTGTTTATTTTTTTTTTAACACGCTGTCATAATAACTTATTGCGTTTTTGGTATTTTAATGTCGATGCGTGTGTTCGATTGCGGATACTCTGGGTGCATTTTATAAAGATGAAAAAGTTAGGCAACTCGTCACTGCGGTGTTTTCAAGGTAAACGTCGGCGTGCGGCTCCTTCAGCACCACGGCCAGTTCCCAAGGGCGCCGCGCTGGCTGAGCGGCTCCACGGATGTGTTTAATCTCCATGCATTTCAGACGGCTGGAGGACTCTGAATACCAGCCCGAAGGAATGATACTACACTGATAACAAGATATGCCGAATGCATTTTAACGGCTACTGTCTGCTATGAAGACGAAGGGTTACCGCTAGTAATTTGTAACCATTTTACGTCTCCGTGCGATCTTAAATTGCGCCTATGAACGACATTTAATCTGCAGACCAAGTCAACACTTTTGTAATGTGTTCGCCCCAGACTTCATGCATTTGTTTGTCCAGCGGGAGAGACATTACTTCGAAGCGTTTTGTAGATCCACAGCTAGCCTGTGTGATTGCGCTAGCCTGCCGTTTGCACCTATTCTCTATTACTCCTTCGATGTATTAGCACAGTCACATTGGTGGGAAATTTTAGTGTGAATTTCCAGCAGGAGCACTTATTATGTATTTTTTGTCTACAACGAGACATCGGTCTTGCATGGGTGAAGTACACGGTTTTGAAATTTCTGTTTTGAAGGCGTTCTCATTAAAAAGGAATTTGCACTTGCCTTATGCCCGACCGACGACATAAATGGGTAAATACTTAGACTGGCTGAATAAATTTACGTGAAATATTACGGATGGCAACTGGCAAATGATCTCATTACGTAATATATTTAATAAAAGGAGAAACCAGTGTTTTAATTGAAAGGTTACAGCCTGATTTGGTAGCACTCATTCATTTTTCAAAAGGTATGTTTAAAAAAATAATCAGTGAGGTTTTTTGACTTACTAAAAGATAGAAAAATACAAGCTTCGCTATAGCGTTTTAAAAAGACATTTAATCGATTTGATTTCTCAGAAATGTCTGACTTATTTGTGAAGTATGAAATGTCCTATTCTTTAGGGAGCAGTTTGTGGAACAGGTAATCTTTGGTGACATTTATGCTAGTGAACTTACAGACAACTTCAGAGCAGTAGCGACTTCTAAATTCTGTTATGTTAATCCAAAATGGCAACCTCTCAATGATTGTGACCTTTGTAGTCTCAATTGTGGTATTTCCTGAAGTTTACTCTGGATAATGCTTGTTTTCAGGTGGCATGTGCACCATAGGAGATGGACCATATCTTTAATGACACGCATTGTGATAGCTGTACTGAAGTGAAAACTACATTTCTGCAAAGCCATTAGCCTAAAAAAAAATGCGAATATATCATTGAACCAAATTCTGCAACTTTACCAAGCATCAGATCTTGTGTGACGTGAACTGTGGTGTTTATGACCATGGTTTATCTTCTGAAGGGATTAATGGTGTTTAACACATTCCTTTCTCATATTTTGATCCAAGGTTATGCATTCAGCAATCACCCACATCTTTTCAAGAAGACGTTGCCTTGGAGACGATGTTAATTTGGTATTCACGGTGTGGAAATGACTGACCAATGAGCTTTCTGCTGTACCTACGGTGGAACAGAAGGCTTCACAGATATTTCCCCAGACATCTTGTCACTGCTACCTCAGCTATGATCTTCCCCAACACTTAAGGACGGCATTTCTGCACTTTTTCCCAAAATGGTTTTCTGGATTTTGCTGGCGTTTCTGTTGTCAGAGGAGTTTGGGTTGCTGGTGGGCGCCCAGTCCAACGAGCGTCGGGTGGTGGCCCACGTCCCCGGGGACATCATCATCGGGGCCCTATTCTCTGTGCACCACCAGCCCCCAGCAGACAAGGTGCATGAGCGCAAGTGTGGGCCTGTGCGGGAGCAGTACGGCATCCAGCGGGTGGAGGCCATGCTGCACACGCTGGATCGCATCAACACCGACAACAAGATCCTGCCCAACATCACGCTAGGCTGCGAGATCCGTGACTCCTGCTGGCACTCAGCCGTGGCCCTGGAGCAGAGCATCGAGTTCATCCGCGACTCTCTGGTGTCCTCTGAGGAAGAGGAGGGCCTGGTACGCTGTACAGAGAGCAGCACCACTCCCATGCGGGGCAAGAAACCCATCGTGGGTGTGATTGGGCCCGGGTCCAGCTCAGTAGCCATCCAGGTTCAGAACCTCCTGCAGCTCTTCAACATCCCCCAGATTGCCTACTCCGCCACCAGCATGGACCTCAGCGACAAGTCCCTGTACAAGTACTTCATGAGGGTGGTGCCCTCTGACGCTGACCAGGCCAGGGCCATGGTCGACATCGTCAAGCGCTACAACTGGAGCTATGTTTCTGCCATCCACACTGAAGGTAAGTTCCCACCTTCCATCGACCCAGGATGGCTTTAAGGGGCTTTTCTGTGTGTCTGGGGCCTATTTGTGCTAACTAGTTAGCCAGTTACACCTCCAGCATCCCACAATACCCTATAATTCATATGCTAACCCGTTAGCAAAGGTAGCTCTTCTCATCCATTACCATTGAGATGGTGGCAGGTTCTCAAAAAAGGACTGGTAAAAAAAGAGACAGCTAGCTTGGGCTAGGATTGATATTCTGATTTAATTATTAATTCCCAGGAAAAGTAAAAATATCCTCCTGCAATGAACCTAAAAATGTCTTCACTTTCTCCCCCTATTTTGACTGTATTCGGGGTAAGGTTTATAATGGCATGACAGTGTTCCAGAATGATTAATCCTTTTGAAGAGAATTGCTCATTAAGTTGTCTGGAGGAGGTACAATGCTCTCATCCAAAATGACTGTGATTTTAGGGCATTTCTGTGTTAAAACTCAAACGATCGTTTCTTAAATAAAGCCTTACTCTTGCTGCCACTGCCATTAATACACCGTTTGGTCTTTCAGTCTAAATTACATTACAGCCTTTAATTAACTGCTAAAAATGTAAAACTGGCTCAGTTATTTCCGCAGGTTGTGTATTTTGAAATAACAATATGGCCGACAGTTTACATAAAAATCCGTGAGGCACTTTTATCGCTACATCGTCGCATGCAGGCCAGAGTTAAGTAGAGATATAAAGAAGTCGCTGATTGACAGATATAAGTAACTGGGGAAAATTGACAAACTTGCTGCTTTTGAAATATTATACTGTTTATCTACAAACAGCCACAACATATCATTGGAAAATTACAAAGTTCATAGAATCCTCTGTTTTTTTTAGCAGCTAATCCCCCTGCCCATGCCCCCATGTGGGAAGAAGGGTTTGTGTCGGGCTGTCTCAGTGTCTGATAGCCCTTATTCTGTCAACAATCCAGCCTCTGTGGGGCTGCATTCAGAATGGGTTTTTTGCTGGGGGGGGGTTGGGGCAATCCTACTTAAAAACATGGGTGGAGAAGCACTGCGAGAATTAGATAAAAATAAGT
>JAODLD010000042.1:2798420-2859273 GCA_026781065.1 Mormyrops boulengeri | reverse complement strand
CCCCCCCCCCCCCCCCCCCCCCCCCCCCCCCCCCCCCGGGGGCCCTGGGGAGGCTGGAGAAAGAGGAGTATGAAGGAGGGGGTCTATGGAAGATTATATACTGACTATATTTTTTGACCAACACTCCAAGGAACAGAGGAATTCAGTTCTGTCCATTAATACTTTGTGTAGAAAAGATTTGCAGTGGATGAAAAATAAAATTACGTGAGAAACTTTGTGAATGACTAGGGCTTTGCTGTTTGACACCTTAATTCCCATTTCTGTCCCCCAGTGAGCTGACACACAGCTCCCCAAAGAATCTAACTTCATGTTCTGCCTGTCTGCTTCAATACGGACATAAGGCAGGATGTGGATAGGCCGTTGGAACCCCGTCGCCTGTGGACGAGCACGTCCACCTGACGGACAGGACGGAGCGCTTTTGGCTAATGAAGATGAATGCTAGCACTTTAAAAGAACAGAGGATGTGGGCAAAATTCTGTTAAGTCACCATGCGGTGGCCACGCTTCGAGCTAAATGAAGGCTCTGGGAGGCAGAGACAGGACGGCAGGTACGGCCACTGTCGCACCCCCTCCGCTGAGCAGTTTCCGGGTCTCAAACTGTTCAGAAGCAGCTTGCCAGTTTGAGCCCCCCCCCCGAGCTGCGGAGGGCAAAGGCTGAGCCGGTATCACGAACAGCCGCCTACTGCCCTGTAATCAGCCTGTAATCTTTCACAGGGACTAGAACCACTCTGGACATTTTGATCCGAAATAACTGCTGTCATTGGCAGTTTTAGGACAGAAGTGTAGGAGTTTATTTCTCCTAATCGGGGTCTGCATGCCCAGCTTCTGAGCGCAGAAACATAAGCTACCGTATCCAGTGAGTGATTTGGGTACAATTATGGGTGGTGGGTTTGACCTTTTGTTCTGATGAAACACAGACAGAACGTGTCACAGTCTGCTGAGTCATGGACAGGAGTCAAAGTCGCTTCTCCTGTAAACTCCCAATCCATTCATTTAAAAGCTGTTTACTCTGAATGGGCTGCCCAGAAGTGTGCATAATGGCCTAAATCTCCAGAAATTAGCCGGCTCGGTGTCTCCCTGTGCCACCCTGATGCCCGCTAAGTTTTCATTTTCACAGCATTTATAACTGACGGCTGTAATTCAGTGTGGTGCTCAGGACACAGCAGGAACTGTGCCCCATTGGAGGAAGAAAAGGTCACTACTGTACTGATAAAATATGCAAAGCCTTAACACCTCATTTGCGTTTCATCTCGAACGCTGCACCGATTACGGCTCCAGCTGCGCGTGTGTGGCGTTTTTGAGCTCCGAGGCGACTCAGATTCAGGAATAGGGGGAGAAAGGGAGGAGTGACGGCTTTTAAAAAGCGATACAAGCTGCCCCTCATACATGTATATAAATCACGCGTTTGTCGGGTCAGATCACTGATCACAGGCAGGTCATGTCAGAAATCACCCCCCATCGCTTAGGGAGGGGGGTGCGGCTACGCTGCTGTGCTCAGCGTCAGGAATGAGTTCTGCGCATCCTCGTCTTACCTGATGCTCTTAATACAGTCCGCAGATCTTTGTTCAGGAGATGTGATCCACTGAAAGTTCCCTCCGCAAGATTGCTAAACCCATTTGTTTGTGATTCATAGCACTCCCTTCAGATTAATGAATTCAATAAGAGAGGTTAAATTCAACCAGTGGATCGTTTACATAACCAGTGCATCGGAGCATTTGGTCTTTCCTGAGCAGTTACTCATCTGTGGTGGATTATGGTGAGGATGTATAATAATCCTGTGTGCGCAGCTCATGCCAGGGTAAGACTGTACCGAGGTCACCGGCAAAGACCCACAAAACCCTGGGTTGAAAGCATTACTCTGTCTGTTTTGCTCAGGATGACAGCTGCTTTTGTGGGTCTTTGCCGGTGACCTCGGTACAGTCTTCGTATGGTAGGTCTCACTGTACTGTGTGACATCCAGTAATCATCCACACAGCGGTGTGCCCACGGGGGACTGGGCAGGGACCAATCTGACCAATCTGTCCAGTCGCAGGCTGTAAATGTTTCCCGCTGCTGTCTTTCGTATCCTTGAACTGGAGTTCAAAGTGCATTAAATAATCTGTCATAACTAGATGGTGTGGGCTTTGGGTTGCTCTGGTTTAAAACGATCTGTTTGGGGACTAGACCTCAAATACAAAGTGTAGGTAATTAGTGATTTAAGTGGTGAGAGTTTTTCATCTGGATGTATTTTACACACGTGAAAACCCCAATCCGAGCTCAGACCTGTGTTTGTTGCAGCCAGCTCAACTGGGCAGTAGGAATGCAGGATGAGATTTTTCTCTCGCCGCTTTGTGGAAGACCCTTTTGTCCAGCCTGACACTGTTGTGCTAGAGCCACGTTGATGGGGGCCTGTCTGTGTTACTCTAGATTTCCTGAAGGGTGTGGGCATGAGTTTTCCTTGCAGTTAAATAATGTCAGTTGGAGAGACGACACTATTTATGCCATGCTAACACGGGTGAAGGTGTCAGTGAGATAATCTGGCTCTGCAGGTCTCTCTCACCATAGACAGAGGGTTTCCATGACACCTCCAACTATCTACTCATAATTTCTTTGCAGTTAGCAGATGGTTTTGTCTGAAATAGCAGGCAAATACCACCACATGTTATTACTAAAGCCATTTTGATAAGGGTACAACAGCAGAGCCCATCCTAGTCCTTAAAGGCACAGGCTTTTGGCTCCATGTCGTTCTCATGTAGCTCAATAGCATGGTTTGTTTGGTAGCTGTGACGTCTACTCATGCCTCCAGACTCCCCGCAGCTCACGTGCACCATGAGATACCCTCGTTCCTGCATCTCAGCTGATGTGATAGGCTGTGGTTCATGATCTGAGCAGCATGGGGCTGCACCGGGGTGAGTCCATGCGTGTCCTCTCCGCGAGATTAATGGTGCGCGCACTGTGTTGCCATGGTAAACATACAGGTAAATGACAAGATTGATGATCGGTGCTGCAAGAGATTGGCGCCCAATTGCCCCCCTGTCCTGAATTTCCCTCTTCTTGGCCTTCGCGGTATATTACACTTTGTAGTTTTGCCTGCCTATTTGCATCTTTCCCATAATGCATCATGGCCTCATTATCCACTGCATTGGTGTGTCATTATCTGTCTGGCATTTTCTGCATCAGCAAAACTCGATATTAGGTTGGTAAGTTACGATGAGTACTAAAGCCACAGACTCGATTAAATCCTTGGCTGAAGATTGAAATCCATGTGACAGTTGTCTTGCGAGTCCCTGGTGGAGATGTTCTTGGAGAAGGCCGGATTCATAGCTCCATTGCCCAAAACACTGATCAGATTTTATCATAGCTGGTTACACAAGCGTTTGCGAAGGTCAGTGTTTCTCCTTCTTAAATCCCCCTCTCTTTACTTCATGCCAGTTGAATCAGCAGAGTCACATTTCTCTGTATCTGTATCATTCCTGCTGGATTTTATGTTTGTCCCTGTACCCATATCAGCCATTCTGGTTCTGCTGTCTTATTTTTCATTTCCTGTATCATTTCCTGTTTCTGTTCCTCAATTTTTCTTTCCTATATTTTACCCATGTCACATTCCTTCTGTCCCTAGAGCTCATATCATCCCTACACACTGTTCCATTCGTCACAGCAAATCTTTATATCTTGCTTTTTGAGTAACCGTCGTGTAAATGTATTGCTTTTTAGGCAAATCATCCTGTGCCTTAAAACGACCTTTAACATCTCGCTAAAAATCCCTGCGTTGCCAGTGGGCATCTGTGTGTGCGTGTGTGTTTCTTAATCACATTTGGTAAGAACAAGTGGTGAGCTTGCGTGACCCATTATTTGAAGTGGAGAGTGACACTGTTTGCTTTTAGCAACAGATTCCACAGGACACAGCCTGAAGATGCAGTTTTCACAGCGGGATTTGGCCCAGTGACAAATCCATGTTCTCCAGGTCATTAACAGACCCAGCGTATCTCTGGAGCAGGTGACCTTGTGGCTGGAGACACCTTTACCGTTTGGTGCAGGCTCTTCCAGATACTTGATATTGCCACTCATAGATGGTCAGAGGACCAGGCCATGTCTGGGTCTTGACTCAATATTTTGAAACGCTCTCTCTGGGGCCTGTACCACGAAGCAAGATTTCTTGGTTAGCTACATAACACATTAGATTTAAGGGACCCCAGTTTAAATAAAATGTATCTTTGTTCACATACAAAATGACCCACAATTTCTTGATAACCCACAAGTTATCAAGCTAACTGAGAAATCCTGCTTTGTGGAATACCCCCTGGTATCTGCTTTTATGTTTTGTTGAATTTCCTGAATGTAAATTAAACTCCACCTTTGGCTGTGGTAAGATGAGTTGAGGTGACAGCTGAGAGCGTGAACACCTTCATGAATCAAATAGTCTCAATTTGGAAATTGCAACAGTGACGTGGAAGGTGGGGCATTCGGCACAGCTAGGCAAGTCCAGCACAACCTCTGAGATTACTTTTGAAAGTGATGAATCACTGGGGCCAGAGTCTGTCAGGCCCTAGCCAAGAGTAGCTGTGTGCAGCCACATGCAGAGCTATTATCATCGAGGACTGAGTATAGGCAGAGATGGGATATCTGTCTATATTTGTGTGTGAGGTTATCTGCTTCTGGTGACCGCCTTGTGGTGTTTATTCTTCAATTGTAAACTCTTCATCTCTGTCAAAACATTCAAACATAATTTGTTTTTGTATGGTATGTAGTGTGGTGGGTTGGGTGGCCAGATAGCAGGAAGAATTGGGATTATAGGGAAGACACAGAGATTATGGGGAAAACACGGGTAAAACACAGGGATTATGGGGAACATCAGGTAACCACAGGGATTGTGGGGAAGACAGAAGTAACCCACCAAGATTATGGGGAAGAAACAGGTAACCAAAAAGGGTTACAGGGAAGAAACAAGTAACTCACAAGGATTATAAGGAAGATTCAGGGAGCCCACAGGGATTATGGGGAAGAAACAGGCAGCCCACAGGGATTATAAGCAAGACACAGGGAGCCCACAGGGATTATGGGGAAGACACAGGGAGCCCACAGGGATTACAGGGAAGGCATAGAGAGCCCACAGGGATTACGGAGAAGAAACAGGTAACCCATAGGGATTACGGGGAAGACACAGGTAACCCACAGGGATCATAGGGAAGACATAGGTAGCACATAGGGATTACAAGGAAGAAACACATAACCCAAGGGATTATGGGAAAGACGCAGGTAGCTATTAGGAATTGTGGGAAAGAAACAGGTAACCCAAGAGAAGACACTGGGATTGTAGAAAATTCACATGTAAAACAGAGATGAGAGGGAGGAAGATATAAGGGGAAACCGAAGACTACAGGAAAAATACAGGGCTTACAGGAAATACATTGGCATATGCATCATGCATGACCCTGACCAGATAAGTGGTTAGAGGATGGCTGGATACTGGGATATAGGGACAACAGACTGACTAACTTGAAGAATCAGGGATTCAGGAAGCACAGCAATTACAGGATTATGGCTCTGGGGAGGTGTGGATAGCAGACCCAGTGGCCCCGTGCCCCCTGTTCTCACACCTAATCGGTCCGCTTGCAGATGGGCCAGTATCTCCCAGATTGACTCATGCCTGTGACTCATGGCCCTGGGAGGCACTTCCCATTTCGGAGCAGCTCGCCGTACGTAACGCCCGGCACCCCTACCCACCATCTGAAAAGCAGGTCACCAAGGCGTTTCACGTCACTGCTCTCATCACTCCCCTTAATGATGGGGCGGCTTGCACCGATTGGCTGTATTTAGCCCGACTTTGTCTATGTAACAGAGATCAAAATCCACTCAGACCCTCCCCCTTGCAGGAATGCATATCTCTGGGATTCATTGGGGGGGGGCTCTCATCCATTTGATGGAGTGGGTAATTTGGCTGGTTGCTGGGCTTCCTGCCTCAGGCGGCCCACATGGTGGCCCTTTTTGTAGGGCTCCAAGGCTTGTGGGATACTGGTGGTAATATGGCAGAGACATGGTGCAAACAGGCTGCTTTTTTACAGACTGGTACTCAGGCCTTAATCGCCCTGTAACGAGGCAGCAGAGAGTTCAGCACAGCCTTCCCCGGACTGACTGTGTCTCCTGTGACCACCATGACCCCGACTGGATAAACCAGTTTGGAAATGTGATGACTGTGTCTGTCAGCTGGGCTCTGTCTCTAGGTTTGAGAATTGATGTACTGATACTTCCTACAACCCAAAGTGCCCCTGGATCTACATCTTGGTGAGCAATAGCACAACATGATTATCCAGAGTGGCATGCAGTAGTGTGAAGCCTGAGGTAATGGCTTTACTACCGTAACAGCCAAAACAGGAGGGTTGAATTTGGCTCCAACCTGACCTTTTACTGTTTGTTTCTCTATAAATGGCACCGGAAAGTTCTATGGCCAGCTTTCATTCTGGTAATTATCAACGAGAGCAAACAGAAATCTTACCACAGAAGACATTTCCGCAACACCTTTGTTTCTGTGTTGAGAGGTTATGGAAGTGTGGTGCAGCCTTTATGTTCACCTCAGTACTGCTGTGGTGGGGGGAATCTGTATAAATGTTATTCTGGAAAGTTCCAAATGAAGTGCCCCATTGATACGTGGGAAACGTAGTTAGCTTCCTTTCTGTGGCGAGTGAAGGTATTGTGGGAGGCTGTTTTTGAGGTGCCTCTTTCTGTTTCCTCGCTTATGCTGTTTCATACCGTTACCTCCGGCCAGGTTCTTCCCACACCCACGCTTATCTCTTGTCAATGGAGCAGTGGGCATGAGCACAGGGACAGGGACGGGTCGGGCTGAGAGAATCTGTCAGGCGCGTGACGGCACGTCGGTGTTTCTGCGAAGCGGTCGGCCCGTTAGACGCGGGGCCAGCAGGCTGACGCTGGGCACATTTATGACCGTTCCAAGGAAGCGTCCTTTTCTGCGGGAGGACCAGGGGGAAGGGAGATGGAGCCGGAACTGGGGGGGGGGGTGTCTGCCATCTGCCACCGCCTCATCTCACAGTGAGACTAATTACAGGACTTTTGCACATAGCTGGTAAATGCGACCTCATCCGGGGCCCGGCTCCTTATGCTTACGCAGGGAATGCGTCGCTTCTCCTTGCTTGGGCAGCCCTGTCGCACCTCTGGCTCCAAAGCCAGAACAACAGAGACCAGCCGTTTATCACCACCCCTCCCCACTGGACCGTACACCGACCGGAGTTTATCAACACCCCTCCCCACTGGACCGTACACCGACCGGAGTTTATCACCACCCCTCCCCACTGGACCGTACACCGACCGGAGTTTATCACCACCCCTCCCCACTGGACCGTACATCAACTGCAGTTAATCACCACGCCTCCCCACTGGATGGTACACCAACTGGTGTTTACCACCACCCCTCCCCACTGGACGGTACACCGACCGGAGTTTATCACCAGCCCTCCCCACTGGACGGTACACCAACTGGTGTTTATCACCACGCCTCCTCACTGGACGGTACACCAACTGGTGTTTATCATCACGCCTCCTCACTGGACGGTACACCGACTAGTGTTTATCACCACGCATCCTCACTGGACGGTACACCAACTAGTGTTTATCACCACGCCTCCTCACTGGACCGCACACTGACTGCAGTTACACTATTAGCAACTAGTCTGAATGTTCCAAGTAACAAAGTGTGATTTCTTTTATCCTGTTACTGAGGTTTACCACCTTTCCAGGGCAGAAGAGGGGAAGATACAGGGTTTATTGACATTCAATTTAGCTCTCATGTGGCAGGTAGCTAAATCCCAGTCCCTCTGGCTTCCAAACAACTCTGATTATGTCATTCTGATCACAGTCTAGTCCGCACCCCACTGACAGAATGACAGAATTCATTGGCTTTTTTTTCTTGAATTCCACGTTCACATTTGCGTCAAACATAGTTTAGAAGTTATATTCAATAATGGGGCTTATATAGTCCCAGAAAATATTCTGTGGGCTGGTGATCATCATTCTCAGGATATGTTTGAATTCGCGAATACTGCAGGATGTCATTTCTCCCTAATATCGATTGAAGTCCTGCTCTCTGCAGAGTTAATTTCTTAGGCCTTGTTATGTAGGTTAAACAAACTTTCTGTCTGGCTGTGAAATTGAATTCAGTCTGTGAGGCTGTTTTTGCGCTACGTGACTGAAACCAGCGAAAGCAACAGTTTAAAAGGACGATTAGCGGTTCCTCAGAGAGTCCTGATGAATTTATCTTTGCTAAAATGAAGTCAAAAGGAAAAAAACAGTCAGTTACACATCGAGAATATCGACGCTCTTGTCCTGCTCCCCCGGTTATAGACTGAAATGTCTTTGTGAATAAACCCGGAGCCAGCATCAGTGATCTCTAATCCTATTTTGCACTCATTAATAAATTAAAGGCCCACATTTAGTATGGGCCTGACGGCAAGTTTGAGAGACTGCAGCTGAAAGGCCCTAGACATCGCAAACTCAGGAAATGGTAACTGTGAGCGCAAAAACTAAAATGAATATGAACCATGCAGACAGTGATGGCGCCAAAGACACCAAGGAGAGGAGAGGAGCGGATGGAACTCCTGCAGCTCATCCCACAGAACCTGAGTGACTCCCAGTGATGACCAGAGCTATTATTATGCATAGACTGCTGTCTGTGTTTGTGTAGTGTCGGGCCTCGCCAGTGCATTGTGGGAAAACTGCAGACCTGGGAATACAAATTTTGAGCAACCAAACCGTAAGCTAGACGTACATGCGCTACAGGATAGAGCGCAAGAGCTCATTCACATCTTCCTGCTTCAGAGATGGACTTGCTTTGAATGGATGTGTCTGAGGAGGAGCTTCAAATGAGAAAAATGGGCTGCAAAGTTATTTTCGTTCAGCCTTGAGGCCTTTTACTGATGCCCACCTCATTTCTGTTCAGAGAGCCAGCAAATTCCATGTTGGCTGGTGGTGGAATACTATGCCTGGTCCAGTGCTGAGGATTTCTTTAACAATTGCTGAGATTACATTACTAGTCATGACAGCTGGCTATCTTATCCCTACTGTCCACAAGCAGCCATGTGCCATCATTTGAAAATGTTACCTAAGGCAGGTGGGGTTATGATGGTGAAGGACGTGTAACCAGAGCCAATTCAGATCACCAGGTAAACCGTAACCCATGAAAAACCCTTTGGGTTTTAATTTGAGTTTGGTACCATCATGCAGGTGCATGCAAGCAGATTCCATGAACAAGTTTTCTGCAGTTTTAGTGGGACCCCAAGGAATGTGTCCCCACAGAAAACGGGTGACCTGGATTTTATGCAAATAAAGGGAATTTCCTTGGTGATGCTTTGCAGGCTGGGGGGGCTTCTCAGGATTTTGCAAATGTGTGCTAAACAGAAACACCTGATCATCTATCTGTGTTTTTGTGGTGCACCCGGCCTGCTGCTGGCTGATTCTGAAATCAGACTCGTCATTTTTTTGCTCAATGAGGCATGGACTAGACTGAAACGGTGAGGACGTCTCACATCCCTTCGCCTGCCTGTGGTGGGTGTTCTCTTCCTCCTCCTCCTCGTGATGTGCCGCTAACTCGCCCACGCTGTGCCTCTCTGTGCCCCCCCCCCCTCCCAGGGAACTATGGCGAGAGCGGCATGGAGGCCTTCAAAGACATGGCAGCCAAGGAGGGCATCTGCATCGCCCACTCGGACAAGATCTACAGCAACGCAGGCGAGCAGAACTTTGACCGGCTGTTGCTGAAGTTGCGCGGCCACCTGCCGAAGGCGCGTGTGGTGGCCTGCTTCTGCGAGGGCATGACGGTGCGCGGCATCCTCATGGCCATGCGGCGCCAGAACCTGGTGGGAGAGTTCCTGCTGGTCGGGAGGTCAGTGACGGTCCGCCACCTGCCGTTCGTGACACTCTGTGCCCCGTCTGCCCTTACTCAAGGCCCTCTGCTGTATGTCAGGAGGGCTGTGTGGCTGTGATTAACTCATGCACAGATACAGAGAGAGACACACACTCACTCCCATATACAGACACACAGACAGGGCTGCTTCGTACTTGCTGGAGGTCACCATTATCTCGTGCCCCAGGATTCCTCTTCATCCGCACCATGCAGCACTGTGGAGAAATCCAGCCCTGCTGTGTTGTCATTGTCAGCATCTGGGGGGTGGGGGGGTGGGACTATGTGTGTGTGTGAGGAGGAGGGAGGTGGCTTCTGGCTCCCAGGCTTTCTGTGACCTTCTTCCCTCTTTTGCTGAGACACACATACTGTGATATTTCAGACGGACGGCGTGTTCCGCGCCTGGTAGCCGAATGCCACTGCATACCGTGCAGGGTTTCCCTCAAAGTAAGCCACCTTCACCAGGGGCAGAACACGCACCAATACACAGATACACACAGGGAAGGGAAGACGGCCTCATTAGGCATGGAGCGCGCTACGCCGCTGTCTACCGATATGGGTCACGTGACACTGCGTTCCTCTCTTCAGGTCATATAATTCTGGCCGTACTTTATTTACCCCCAGCACCGGCTCGGACAATCGCCACAGAGACGGGCTCTCCTGTGTCCGCTGCCCATCCATCACGGTCACCCCCATCATCTCCATGACTACCATCTCCATCGCCATTCTTCGTTTGTCCTGCAAAGCGTCCCACTGCCGGCCTAGGCCGGCCCAGGGGGCTCTGACATGCTTTGTAGCCCCTCGCAAAGGAATAACCTCATAATTCACAGGTAAAAACCCTCAGATGTTTCAGTCTGCCTGTTACTGATGGCCACTCTCGATCATCAAGAAATTAACATTTTAAACTAGGACTGTAATCTATTTTAGCATAGCTACAATCATAGTAAAAAAAACTGTTAAAAGACAAAAATGCTTTGAAATACAGCAGCTCACTGATACCGGTGCTCAGACAAGTGATTGGGGCCGATTGTATTCTCCCTCAGGTTTAAGCATATTAATTAAAATCGTATATGAGCTCTTTTCGAGCCTGTGGTGTTTGAAACAAGATGCACCCACTCCTGTGGGTGCATAAAGGGTTATGAAAGACTCAGCTGTGCTGGCAGTTTGCTTTATTCCCACGATGGTGTGCATTAGGCCGCTCTCTGCCAGAGTAATATGCAAGCCACTCGCAGATTACTCATCTACTGGAGTACAGGACCCGTGTCGAGATTCTCTTTAGTTCTATTTTCGTACTAAATTACCCCCACACGGTGCAGGCTGCTTGTGAGGCGGGTACTTCTCTCCCAGTCGGGAGGGATTAAAAAAAGACCTCTTGCCTAAAGAACACGGGGGACAAAAGAACACGAAGCCGTCATTCAAACGTTTGCCGAGCAATCGTGTGACTTTCGAGTGAAACTCCAGAGAGCTGAAAATAGGCCTAGCCAATCTGACTCCGGATCCGGCCCGCTGGTGGATCACAAAGGATCCAGTGCCGAATCGAAACACAGGCGGTCGGTGTTTGCTCTCTAAAGAGACATTGATGCACTGGAATAAATGACCAGGTGCCCGTTTCTGGAAGAGCGAGGGGGGCATGCAGCCACTAATGAGGCTACTAAAGAACTTCCGGATGGAGACGGCTGCCATTTTCATCCCAACAGGGACAGAAATTACCCACAGATGGGTCCATCTTCCCTGCGGCCTTGCTGTCAGAGACCATGGTGCTGTTAATCTGTAGACAATAGGCCTGTATTCACACATTTTTGGTAAAAAAGCAACAGGGAACGTTCGATGGAACTTTTCAGCATTCCCGGGAATCTGCACCCGGAGGGCTAACAGAGAGGCCTCAGCTGCCTGCAAACACTGCTCCACAACCAGCCATGTCATTAATTGCGTGCCGTGTTCATTAGATTCACTCAGCAGAGGGGAGTCGTGCAAGATAAAAACTTCACAGATCATTTAGTCCGTGCTGACCCGCGTTCGTCCACCATCTCACCCCATTGGGTGTTCCCTATCGAATCAGTTTCACAGAACCCTAATTAGATTAGTGGAAAATCACTTCGGAACCAGGGGAACATTCTCACATGGATGGCAATCAATTGGCCTCTCACTTAGCCTGGAAAACGAAGCAACAATCTTCTCTACACGCTTGCAATTTCTGCTTGTTGACATGCTCAGTTTGTAATTACCTTCTGATTAAAAGCTGTTTCAGGAAGCTACTCTCATTCAGCGTTGTCTGCGAAGAGGCTTGTTAAAAGCAAATAAATCCCAAATCAGTCCAAATTCATGTTGGGAGCGGTGGTAGCAGCCCTCAGAGAGAATGATGGAACTCAGTATGTTGTCGGCCTAAAAAACTATTTTCTTTAACTTGTATATAAATCAGTCACAGAAATGTTGATGTTTTTCTCAGCATCACAGCGAAAATGATCCAAAGCTGTGAACACAATGAATGTCCCCTTTACCGGTTTTATGTTTGGAATAAGCACTGACTACAGCTTGCGCATCTGGCTGCGTGGGTGTCTCCCGGCCAGGGGGATCGCACTGTGGCCTCAGCGCCTTGGAACCTGCAGGGGTTCCGCAGGAGGGAGGGGAGGGAACTGTGTGATGAAGAGAAGGAGAGAAGGAAGCTGGCTGACATTAACTGGCCAGCCGGCCGTACTTAACGAGTGTCTTGTTTGGCCAGCTTGTTAGTGTTCCCGCTCGTTAGAGTGAAATGGTGTCTGCATGGCCATGAGACCCCCCGCCCCCATGGCTGACATGGTCAGGAGACGGTGAGCTAGGAAGATAGCAGGGAGACAGCATGAAGGAGATGTTTCTGACCACAGGCCTCTGACCTCTGACCTCTGCCACTCCAGTGCATGTTGATGTCAGCATGTTGGGGGGGGGGGGTGCAGGAATCTGAGGTTTCTTTAATCTCTGAAAGGCCAAGGCCTGATCGATCTTCACTGGGTGCCACAGACCAGAAGGGTGCTCTAATGGTTCTGAGCAGCAGTAAGCTGGGACAAAGCTTCATCCACAAGCATCAAGCCCTCCCATCAGAATCGTGACCTTGCTGGCACCTGGGGTATTTTGCCCTGTTATTAATCTTGAAGGACTCTGCATGCTTGTTAATAGCCAGAAAGATCCATTGCATTATACGTGATCCACAGCACAGCTGCAAACCAAACCACCTTGGGGCGTGTATACGTGTGCGAATGCCACGCGGCCATTGTGTTGCGCCAGGGCTGTACCAATGCATGCGGCACACAGGTGGGGCAGGTTAAAGTGGGAATGCCATTGCACGTGGACTCAAACCACAAGGCCCAACTCCTGCTGCACAGTGCTCAGTCTCATCGGCGCTAGCGTGAGGGTATCTGTGTGTGATGCAGTAGTTTAACAGGTTAAGCTGTTTTGGGCCACCGGCATCTTCAGGCAAAGTCTCATAATCACTCCTGGTATCTAAACAAATCTGCAGATGGTTGCCATGGAAATATTCAGTACTACATTTTGCAAGATTAGACACTGTTAATGTTAATGTAATTTGACTGCTTTTTTGAGGGTATCGCTTTTCCAGATTTGTTAATTACCATGATACCCAGATACAGTACCGATCTGGGAGAAACTCCAGAGGTTTGTTCTGCTGGTTTCAAATGCAGTGACTAAAATGGGAAAAAATGACACCTCATTTTCTCAATGTTTTTCTAAAGTTGGTTGTTAAAACCACTTGACAAGAAGTTGTACTGAAAAAGCTCCGGGTACTAAAAGGATCTTTTTAAACATATATCCACCTGTCATTACCCAGCTTTCCGTCTGTCACGGCGTGCTTCAGGTAGAGTCGGCGAGGGTGCGTTTACCATTCCCCAGGCTGGTGGTTAGATCAGCCCTCAACACTCCGGTCTCCGGAAGGAGTGTGTCTGCAACATTGTGTCCTCAAAGAAGCTGACAAGGATCCATTCCTTCAGGGCTCGACAGAGCGACGCATGAGGAGAATAATAAAGGGAGAGCAGGAGGGAGAGAGGAAGAGAGGGAGGGAGAGAGATGGGGGAGGGAGACAGATACAAAGAGAGCGAGACAGAGAGATGGAGTGTGGAGAAGAGGGAGACAGGAAGATGGAGGGGGAGAGGATGTGCAGCAGTGATACAGTGAGAGAGTGTTTGTCAGCTTCAGTGAAATGCAGATTTCCTTTTTTACATCAATTTAAAAACAGCAATTCATCCGTAATTAGAATGTCTAAGATCATTTTATTTTGCTGGTGTCTGAGCGTAACTAGGCTAAGACCGTCTGTAGCCGTGACTTTCCCTGGCCAACTTACCGCACCATCTCTGGGCGTGTTTAATTCTGGTGAGGCTGCAGCACGTCTCGCCGCTCCCTGCCCTGGCTGCACGTTGTGTGCCCGGTGTTCGTCTGCGCCTACCAGATAAGGCTTGTTCTCAGGTCGATGGCCAGAGGTCATGACGGGCCAGTAGACCAAAGCTCCTAGAGATGGTGCAGAGCTGCAACCTGGGCTGCAGGGGACGCCTTGAAGACAGTGGGTGGTTTATCACAGTTGTGGACATGGTCATTTTCATACGATGGTTCAGAGTTCCTCAACGCTCTTCAAAACCCAAGACCCACCTATCGTAAACCCACTTCTCCTGCTAACATTATTACAGCACCACTTTGGCTTTCCAGCAAAATTCATGGCTGGGGTAAGATATTCATATCTGAACACTTCATCTGGACACACAGTGCTCTCCCACCATACCTCTATCTCCACATAATTCTCGGGGAGCACTTATTTATCTCTCAGCGGACACTCACAGACTCAACAGGCCTTTACTGCGTCCATTTATCGAACGAGCAGATGGACCAATGTTTGTGTATCGCAGGCGTCGCCTTCCGCTGTAAGCCGTCATAGTGCCGCTGGTCGCGGGAACAAGAGTGCGCTAAAACCAGCGTCCTCATCTTTGTGCGACAGCTGCTGGACCCGGGTGAGCCAAGGCTACTGAGGGACCCTCTATGAATGGGTATCAGTCGCTTGCATTGTGTCAGCTGGGATCAGGGGGCTTCATCATAGTCGTTCGATGCGATCAGGAACCGCTCTCACTCGTCTAATTGTTTGTTGGTCTACAGCAGTGCCGGATAATTAGCGACCATGGAGTTTCGAGAGCAGTGAGCGTGTTATTTTGGGAAAGATGCAGGTGGGAGCCAGGAGAGCGGCTCGCGTGGCTTGTCGCCCTCGTGAGACTCCTGCATACTGCCACGCTTAGATAATCCCGCCACGCTGGCCGTTTCCCCAGTGTGCATTTCTGGGAGAGCTTGTCCGTCTCTCCCCACAATCGTGTACTGGATTTGCAAGCGGACGGGTGGAAGAATGGATGGATGGATGGCAAGTGGCTTCCTCACAAAATGGGAGAGAAGTGACACTTAACATACCTCCTTGTGGGATCCCATGTGGCTTGGCGATGGCCACTTCCCGTCTGCTGCTCCACTGCCGCCACCTTATGCCTCTATCTCCAGGCCTGGGTAAACATCTCTCTCCACAAACACTCATCCAGGCTGAAGTGTCTATCGGTGTGGGTGATGAGCCCCGAGCATCGCCTGGGGGGTGATTTATCCCTCCGCCGCGGCGGTGTCTCACCTGTAACGCGATGATCTGGCTGCTGCCTTCCTTGTTACAAGTTCCTTCTGGTTCATAGACGATGTTCCTCCTTTCTGAAGGCAAGATAATTATGGCACATTTTAAGATGAGATAAGATTAAGGAAACTTTATTGATCCCCAGGGGAAATTCTTGTGCATGCAGCAGCAAGGTACACTGAGGACAGACACATATAGTGCAAAGACAATGCACATGCAAACAACGAAACATAGGGCAAACAAATTTAAAAATAGAATATTAAGAAAAAGACAATACAGACTGTCTTCTACTTACGAACGAGATACGTTCCGAATGGCCGTTTGTAACTTGAAATGTTGGTAAGTTGTTATTCAACATCATTTTAAGGGTATACGCAAGTACAAAGAACTAGGATGCTGGGAGTACGCACGCTACGCTGCTGTGCAGTGGGAGTAGCGGCCAGAAGTCGTACTAGGCGGAATTGGTGCACAGGAAAAAAAATTGATGTTGTGGACAGGAAACGGGAGCCCAATGAACACAATTTGGACTTACAGTCCTCTTCGTTCCTATGTCTGAAAGTTTGTAAGTTGAAAGTTTGTAACTAGAGGAGCGTCTGTACTAAGGAAATTAATATGAATTTAATGGTAGATTGATGTGTCTACTTGCATCGGCTCTGCATTACTGTGTGTTTTCACTGCCGTTTTTTCTCTGTCGAGTGTTGTCAGGAGACCAGTCCCTCGAATGTGAATTAATTTGTACAATTATGGTCTGAATTCAATGTAAATTGGACTGTATGTTATGCTATCGGTGGCCTTTTATTACTCTGTAGGCCCCTGTGTTCTCTGGAAGTTTCTTTCGAAAAGGAAAATCCCCTCAGACAGCCTCTGTCGCAATGCAATCTCACCTTATAAATGAATTTGCCTTTTTGTTAATTAAACATGGCAAAGGCTCTTTCTCACCGCTTTGGGGACACTTTGCATGGGGGGCTGTGTTCACCATCCGCCGGAGCGGTGCATTAGTCGCGGGTGACTTTAATGGGGCCCTTGCCTGTCCTTGCGGCGGGAGATGCTGACCAGGGGCTCGCATGCTCTTTGGTTTGCTTTTCTTTCCCGTCCCCCCGTTAGTTTGCCTTTTGTTCTCATGACGTTTTCTGAGTGTGCACCAATAGTGCACAGAGGGCTACCTGGAGGCTGTTTGCAGGTGGAGCATGAGGTACAGCAGTATGCACACTTACTGTAGGACTGACTTTTTGGAATGTTTGCGAATGGGATTCGGGATGAAAACAGAGGTTAGGGTTACATTTGCTGGCGTAAACGTACACCCATTCATACATATAAAACAAAAAATGCAAATACAGACGCTCCTCTACTTAAGAATGTTCAACTTACAAAGTTTCAGATCCAGACCTGTTACACGGATTGAGTATTGGCTATATTTGACTGATCCGTGTCCGACACTTACTTATTTAGTTTTGGCAGTCTGTAAAAAGGTAGCTCCCATTTCTTGTTAAATCGATTTGTATAATCAGTCGCATGACAGCTCTTTCCCATTTTAGATGTGTTCTTTGCGGCATTCAAGCTGAACGCTAACGCTGCATTCAGTCAATTTTCCACTCAGTGGGTGTGAGCTCAGTGACTTCCGCCTGCTGTGACGTCACGTGCGTACGCAGTACGAGGAGCAACATCAGATATGAGGGTGATGATCTGGAAGTGTGTTACACTCACTTTTAACAACAGCTAGTAGCACAGTGAATTTCAAGTTTCGGGAGGTGGAAGCAGCGTTTAGTGGAAAATCTCATCCAAAAAGCGCACGCAATTGTGCCAGACAACATGAGTAATGTGAAAAAGCAATGGATGATTTGGGAGTCGCTAGCTTGGGCTGTTTTGCGCACTCGCTACAGCTTGTGATACATGAGGGCCTGCGATTGCAGTGAACTGTAAGTGGCGCTGTAGCCAGTGGGAGAAAAATTGTAGGGCATTTTAAGCATTATTCTCCCCTTGCATATACTCGCTTTTGCAAGACACTCCAGCTGAACTGCAAAAGCCTCAAAATCACTTAAAACAAGATGTACAAACGAGGTGCAGCAGTATGTTGTATATATTTCTAGTAGCCTAATTAAAGATTTTTGCATAATTTTTTTTCATTTGTATTTACTAGTTAAAAAAAATTGGTAATATATAAAGTATAAACATATATAATCATTTATTATATAAAAATATTTAAGTAAAATGAGCTCTTTATCTGTATCATGTCGGATATCGTATTGGAATCGGATCAGAATTGAAAAAATGTGGATCCTTATATACAATTTTTAACAAAGATATACACATAGGATGAGAGTCTATGGTTCAGACTTAATCTTTTTTATCTGGGTTTGTAGCCTCTCCACCTAAAGGCAGATTGTAGGTTACATGTGACCTCCATAGCCAAGCCGGAGGTATGAGCACAGCTGACAGAGACAGGCTTCGCTGCACAGCTCCACAGAGGTGTGATGCCCACACGTACATCCGCATCCAGGCCTCCATGTCGACGGTTGCCCCGGCAACAGGACACTCGGCTGATAACCTGAGTGCAAAACATACCTAGAAAGAAGCAGTAAAAGTTGAACATGAGGCTTTAGGAGGGTGGTTCTTCTTGCTGGAGGTGTGGCCTGATGTCTCCCCCGGCTCTCTCTGGCCATGCTCCTCCCATTAGCAGCCATTAGATGCACCTCTTCATGCAAATCACTGCTGTTAGCGGAAGAAGCCAGCCAAGACTGACATAGGCTCCACTTAGTGTAATTATTGTCTACCGGCGATGGAGAACGCAGCCCTCAAAGGATCAGAAAGGCGAGTTGAGGGCTTAAATGCCAAGGCCAATTACAGTACAAGGCCCTAGCTAATGAGAGGCATTTTCGCACACAGCCCTCTCTGCGACGCCCAGCTAGGGCTGCAGGAAAACCAATCGGGAAGATTTTTGAGTTAGGATGTTACGTGGATGTCACATCGGGATGGGTGGTGGCACCTGCTGCCTCTCCTCAGATCACAGTGCCTCAGCCGCAGCCATAAAACGTATCTGGGTGTGTAGCAGGCCAAATAATATCTGATTTCTTCAGGCATGAGCTAGGAATTTATTGTGAAAAGAATCGGTGGGGAGGTTATTGGGAATGTCCAGCTGCGCCAGTGTGCCGATTTAGCTCTGGACTGTCCTGTACAGGCAGGAGAGTGTGGAGGTATGTGTCTCTGTGCTGCTGTATCAGCAGGGACTTGGTGTGTGTGGAGGGGCTGCCCACTCCCTTCACGGGACGTGTGGATAAATGCGGAGGCTGTTCGTCCTTCGAGGTGCTCCTGCCTTTTGGTCATCGCCATCTTCTGTCTCGGCAGCTCACCACAGTCCCGCACTTGCACTGGAGCGCACCGGTCGATTCCTCCATTAGCCTCCAGGGTATTTATCTTCATTGGCGCTCTTTTGATGTGCATTACCAGCAGCTCCATCCCAAAGGGCCGTATTGCGCTCGGGCCATTAGAGCCTTCGCTGGAATCCCACACGGGCATCTGTGTCTCTGTCTTCTGGAAACTCCAGCTACCGACTTAGTCCATCTGATTTTCTTGGGGTTGAGATGGAACGTAGGGTTGGATCATTTAACCAAGCCTAAATACTGAGGAGGACATGATTTCAAAAAGATGTTATTCATTAAGGGGATGTGCGTCCTCACTAAGAGAAATCGCTACTACTATAGTAGTGATTGAAGGATTGGAAAGCCAGCTAATGAGTGTGTGCGTGTGTGCATGCATGTGTGTATGTGTGTGCATGTGTGAGATGTAGTCCTGCTGTCAGAGAATAACAGGCAGACAGTCAGGGGTCCCGCACCTCTAACATGCTTATTGATTTGTGTAGCTACCTGCAGAGGGAAGGGTTCAGGAAAAGTGCATCGCTAATCCCTTAAATCACAGTGAAAATGTTAGTAAGGTGGGGGGCAGAGGCAGAGGCCCTGCAGGCCCCCTGATGAAGAGGTACGTGGGTCTGTGATAGAGATTATTACCATCATTATTATTACTATTATTAAGATGATAAGAATAAATGTACTGATCCCAGGTGGAAATCAAAGTACAGACAAACAAACATATACTGCAAAACTACAGAAAGTGCAAAGACTGCACACAGAGCAGTGAAGACAAATAAACATTAAAAGGTGCACAGTACATGAACAAAACATCCTGAAAAATAAGGAAATTAGTAATTATGAATAATACATAATTTAACAGAAGGTATATATTTAATCATATGTGCAAACAGATATTATTATTGTAATTATTGTAATTATTGTTATGGCATCGTAGCCCACCCTTTCATGACAGCATGAATCTCCGCGTGCATCTGGTGCGTTGCTGATCGGTGAGAGGTGCAGACCTGAGATGAGTTTGTTGTGTATTGCAGGCAATAACACGCGCTTAATGACGCCGGGACGACGACGGCGTGCCTTTGTGTACGCTTCCTTTTGTTATTTTCCAGCAGCCGAGGGATGTGTTTGTAAATGATTTCCTACATCCACCCTCTGATAATGACTGTCTCTTAATGTAATCTTGTTTGTGTAAGGTGGGAGTGGCATGGGGGGGGAGTTAGCGCCGCATGGCGACTGTCTGACGGGGGCCAGGTGGGCTTCACTAGTCAATTGTGCCAGACAGACTATGCACCGTGGTCCTGCGGGGGCGGGGGGGAGGGTTGCGATGTCGTCCTTTGCAGTGGTGGGCGGGGGGGTGATTTAACCCCCTACCTGCCCTGCACACTGGGGACCTGTGTTTGGTGCTGCTAAGCTGCTCTCTGCGGCATTTCAGTCGCATGGTGCTGCTGTGGTCTGTTCCCATGGTGCAGGAGCCACGAGGTTCTTTCTTCCATGTATCTTCCCAAAAATTCCAGTGGAAGCGGGAGTTCATGCGACGACGTGTTTTCGGAAGCCATGTGATTGGTTCAGGGAGTATTCGGGATGATGGCAAAACCCCTCCTCCTGCTCATTTTACGGTTGTATTCCCTGACAATTCATAAAACAGAAATCGACCATTTTAATCATCATAAAAACCTTGAAGTATAATATCTGTTTATCCTGTTAGAATCCTTCGCTAGCTGGTGGCTTTGGGCTGAGGGACAGTCAGGCTGCCACAGAATTGCTCTTTAGGCAGACATCACTATTGATCTGTAGCCATTTATCTATATGCCAAGGAGAGGGGACTGATCTGATGCTTATTGAGTACTGTACTGACAGCAGGGCATCATGGGTAACTATCAGTGACAGCGATAATGGACGTCAAACGCTTGTGCACCCTAACCTGTGTCCGCTTCTTCATCGCTGGCAGTCAAGCCCGCTCTCCTACCTTCTCCCACAATCCCTTGCTAATTAGCGGCCTCGCAGTAACTCCGCGGCTGGTGCTGACATCCGTTGTTTTGCACACTGGCGCTCGGCAGCCCTCGGCTGTTGGGGGGGGGGGGTGTTGAGGAAGGAGGTTATTAGAAGGTAACGAGCTGTGTCTCCAGGATGGAGGCTGAAATGTGCAGCTGGACCTGGGGCACGTTGGGGGGGGGGGGCGGGATAGGCTGGTGGCACTTGATGCTAATCGCTAAGATATTTCACAGTAGTGTGTGTGCGCATGTGTGAGAGTCGGTGGGGGGTGGGGTTCATCAGCTGAAATAGAAGGCGACTCGTGGGTGATTTTGATGGACAGCCATGCTAGCCGGTGTGACTGTCACCAGTAATTACCATCAGTAAATAGCAGAGCGGGGGCGTCGCCTATCTTCCGGGCCGGTGTGTTTCCAGAGGTGTACCAGGGAGCTACAGCTGCATTCCTGGCTCCATGACACCCCACCCATGGCGCTCTTCTGTGTCGCTGCAGGGGGGACTGGGAGGGATGTGCTGGTAGCAGCTCGAACATGTAACAGACACCTGCACAAATATGAGGAAGTCAGGGAATACCTCAACTAAACCTTGTCTGTCAACTGAACGTGCGACTGGAATGTTCTGGAACACTGCACCTCCAAGGACTGTTCGAACTGACATGTGTAAAAACCTCAGCCATAAGCCCAGTGGTCCTCCTGTCAGCTGTGGATTCCCTGATTGGTGGAGAGTAAGCCACACCCCCGGTCTCCCCCTTGTATGGACATGGACAGTTTGGGACTGTGTGGCACTCCTTATGTTCTGTTCAGGCAGAGGAGGCCTCCCCAGCCTAGCATGTGTTTGCGTTTATTCATATTGGGAAAGCCTCCGACAGGCCCCCAAACATGGCATCCTGCATTCCCCCTGGGGGCCTCTCCCCCCGAAGATATCACCTGTAGCCCCAACTCCATGCTGTATCACCATCTCTCAGAGCGGCTGTGCTGATTCGGCAGCTCCGCGATGAGCCGGGTGTGAGCAGGCTATCCCCAAGCACAGCACACCTCCCTCACGCAGCTGTTTTCACTGATAAATCAACATCTGTTGCAGGCTGTTTGCTTCAGTTGTATTTTTCTTGTTGTTTGTTTTTGAAGCTAGGATTTGGAACATTTCCTTAAACGTTCCGGCTGAAGAGCAGACATTTACTTCTGCTGACCAGTCCCGCAAGGCCCTTTTAGAGAGATGAGGAGGACCTGATTGAGATCTTGCCCTCGAGGCTTTTGGGAACTCCCCCGATGGAGCTCGAACAGTCAGAAGAGGTGGATTCCTGCCTCGGGCTCCCCAAAAGCCTCAGCTGCCGCCAGCGGCTGTGAGCCCGGCTTTGGGCAGAGTTCAATCTCTGTCAACATCGGGGGCCCGACTGGCACCTAGAGGATACTGGGACAGGCGAGCGACCGGGTGATCACTGCATCCACCCCCCCCATGTTGTGATTCTGCATAAGAGGTACTGTGTGAGTGCCTCGTGGGGCTTTTGCGGAGGTAGGAGGGCAGCTGGACGTGCCCTGTGTTCAAATGCCCCCTCGGCTTCTCGGCCTGTAATCAGCTTAAGCGTGTCGGGCACCATGCACATCTCCATGACAGTGCTGACATTTCCCAAATGAGCTTCAGCGCACACCACGTTAGCAAGACTGCCACCACTGCTGCCCCGCCCCCTCGGGGATTCAGCTTCCCCTGCAAGGTCAGGGCGGGTGGCTCCATGACTTCACCCCCCCAGAAGTGAGCCCGTTTCAGTCACTTAATAGGCTGCCTTATCGGCCCACTGACATTAGGGCAGCCGGCGTGCTGCGAGACCGCAGTCGGCTTTCACGTTTCACATGCCTGCCCTGTTTCTTGGTCCCCTATTCCTGGTCCCCGAGTCCTGGTCCCTGACTCCTGGTCCCCGAGTCCTGGTCCCTGACTCCTGGTCCCCGAGTCCTGGTTCTCCTTCCTGGTTTCTGCTCCTCATGAACCTAGAGCTGCCCATCCAATCAGTAGCACCAGTGGTGAATCGTTACTCATTTCCTGTTTGTACTCTGCAGTGGCCTTGGGGACCGTGGGACAGCAAATCCAGAATCGAGGGAGAACGGTCCAGTTCAGGGGCTATTGCTTTGGACTGTCGGTTGTGGAATTGAGGAAAATGCATTGTAACCAAATGCTTGTGCCATAACAAGGAGGTGTGTGCTAATCTAGATTAGCCGCTGCTGTACTGTTAACCCTCTCAAATGACTCCTACATGCCACATGTTCTGCTCTTCTGGGTACAGGACCATTGGGCTTCGACTCTAGTACTGAGTTTTCAGAGCTGCTCAGTTCCAGCAAGGGCATCATAACATCCCACACAAGACACGAGACAGATCCAAATGGTGGGTATCGCACACACTGACCCGGTCCAGTCCGGGCGGGAGCTGTTGTAGGTTTTGAATTGACGGCGATGAGTTCCTGCAGGGGAATCGGAAGGGAAACATCTGTGTGGCGAAGGGCAGAGTGGCGGCGGAGCGGCGGGCCTTATGCCGCGGAGCAGATGTTACGATGGGAACCCGGAGCTCTGTGCCAGGTTGCCATGGCAGCATCGATGGCCATACTGGAGATCTGGTAAGGACCCAGGTGGGCCTATCCACACATCGGCGTGAATCACCCAGGCGGCGCTCCTGCTGTGCGCTCTGAACTCGCTCTTTGTGTGTCCGTGGGCGATCGTGAGAAGATACAGCAGGATTTTTTTTGAAAAACAGAATGGTTTCAAACAGAAAACAAACAAACCACCGGCATCTCTAACAGCGGACGGCAGCTCAGCCCCCCGGCGGCCCTTAGCTTGGAGCTCTCCTGGCATGACGCCCCCCTACCCTGTACCTCAGCCCAGTGACATTAGAACGCTTTCACACTGCCTCTCTGTTTGATCGGCTGAAGCTGTGTGGGGCTATCCGGGACTCTGTGTGCTTATCGAAAGAGCGAGTCGAAGCAAATATTTGGGCTAGCTCTGTTTGTGTTACACCGTTTGATTGTGTGGTCTGAATTCTTAATAATTCCACAGAAATGCAGCCAAAGAAGATGGAGGCCTTCAGAACTTACAGTGGGAGGGGTTAATGTGCTCTGCAAATCACAGTTAACCAGACAGAACATGGGTGGGGCTACTGCGTTCCGCCAACCACTGCCTCAAGATGAACAAGGGCTTAATCAGTCAGCGAGTAACAGTAATCCCAGCACCTGCAAGCTTTGAAGCCTAATTTCTCCACTATCTTCTGCAAATGCTTCAGCAGACAGGAGTTTTTCTGCCCTGATGGAACGAGTTATATGCTCATGGTAGCTTTTATGATCTGTAATATCACACAATGAAAGATTAGGATTTATACCATGTGAGTGATTATTATTATTAATATCATAGATTGTTTGGGATAAACAGGGCTGCCCATCCCAGGGTCTGTTTGTTTAGTGATTCTATTTGCATTCACTGTTTGACAGTCAGATCCCCCAGGTGCACTGAGAGGACGTTTTCCGAACATGTATCCATTACGATAGGTCCTTGGTAGCATCCATACACCTCGACGGGTTGCCCGGGAGGAGCTGACGGCTGTGTGTTTTCATTTAAACCCATAAAGCAGTCCCTCCGCACCAAAGAGCCGCGCTTCTGTGAAGGGGAGTATTCCAAGGGATGTCTGTAACTTATGAAGAGGCAATGTTGCCACCAGTCTCTGCTGTCCTCAAGGTCACAGGAGACGCAAAGCAAATTAGAGAGCTGATATTTACAGTCTCAGCACAGTTTTGTCCTAGAATGAGAAGTAAAGAGACGATATTTCTCTCCGGTTAGCCCAAATTAAAAGGATAATGGGCTAATCGCTACAGGAAATACTCGTAAATGGATTCTTCGGGGTAACATCCTAATTAGCTGCCTTCATTATGAAATGTTATGAGAAAAAAGAAGAAACCTCAGATATTGATATAAAATTATGAATATGTCCGACGTACTTGTACTGAATGAACCAGGAAATTAGTCTTATTCCGGGAATTAAATGTGTGCTGTGTGGAAATCTGTATTGAAGAGGGTTAAAGGTTCGACACAAATTCTCCCAGCTGAATCTCAGTTTAATGCCCACCCCACCCCACCACAGAGGACCGGTTATAAAACCCTTTCTGTACGCACTGAAAGATGAGGACGCCCACACAAGCAGTTGCGTAACACGGCGCGCTGTGTTAGCTGCCGTTTCAACAAAGGATTCACTTCACATGGGCTGCCAGAGATGAGTGCAGTAACGTCCGTCATTCCTCAGTCCTAGCGCCCCCAAGGGGTGTGTGAAATCACCACCGTACCTGCCCGTTCCCAGTATTTTAATGTTTATGGGCTTTTATGTCATCCTCAAGCAGGTTTCCTTACACAGAATTCCCTAAGCGTGCTGTCGCCATGCTGAGCGGCAGCGTGACTTCCTGAAGTGACTCTGAGTTCCCAGTCTTTGTATCGGAACCTGATGAAAACAAAATGGCTGAAGCTCGCCCCCTGACGCATCCTGTCACCCCCCCCCGTCGCGAAAAGAGAGGGTTGGTTGTTCTTTGGTACCTGCCATAAGGTTGGTCACCAGTCAGGCACAGGCCACATACCTGGAAGGTGAGACTTTGTGAGTATTATTATTATTATTAGCAAACTGCTACGTCGAGTACCTACTCTGGCATTATGCTGCTGTGTGAAGCTCCATAGCTAGTTACACTGTCTCCATGACAACGGGCCTCTGCTGCACAGATGATGAAGACACTGGAACGAAGGCGTATGTCCGCTAATCTCCATGTATCTTAATTGGAGACACAGAACCAAGCGCTTGCTTGCGGCTGCCTCTAGCATCAGGCCACTTGGTGGAGCCCAGTAGGGCTGCTTTGTGACACGCTCTGGTCACATCAGACGACTGGGCCAGACGGAGGATGAAGAGCAGACGCCAGGCACTTCGTGTGAGATGGTGGAACACGTCGGCCTCGGATTTGAGTCACCCCATCTCCGGCTGAGACGGAGCCGGCTGTTTGTCAGAATTAGGGCCAGCCGCAGACAGGGCGTCTTGATGGATGGCGGGTCCTCACGTCCCTAAACACCTGGCCAAGGCTACGGCTCGCAGATTAATGGCAGTCCATGTCCTTTGCTACTGTACGGCCCCTCCTTCACGTTTGTGTCATGCGTGAAACATGGGCTGCGTTTCTGTGAAAGTATGAAGAACACACACAGAACTTTCACATGCTCTGGTGTCGATTACTTAAAGCTGCTTGTGTGAGAATGACATAATTGTCATTTTGCTGTTATGAAATTTATATGTTCTGAAATGTATAAGTTCTCAGGGACTCTGAGTCAAAGGTGCACACTGACTAATGAATGCACACTCACCCACACACACACACACACACACACACACATCCAAACATTTTTGGAAAATAGGTGATGGACTCAGGCTCAGATTCCTGTCTAACTGGGGCTTTAGGATTTTTTGTACTATGAACCGGAAGCTGGTATTTGTCCGTGCGACGCGATATGAGCGACGTCTAACCACCTGTGGTTCGATACGAGACTTCATCACAGGCTGGGACAGGGTGGAGACTTAGGCTGCTTGACTTGGTGTCCTGCGCTGCCGGGCCGGCTGCAGGCGCGTCTGGGCAGAGGCCACCACACCAGCAAGGAGTCCGGCTGCCAAGCCTTCCTGTTTGTAAATAAAGGCCGGAAGACTCCCACGCTCCGAATGCCGCGGCTGCGGAGCTCGGCGTCGCCAAAATCCACCCGAGATCGGGGTGGCTGCTACGGGCGCGAATCGATTCAGCGCTCAGCTCTGTGCGGGTGAGAAATCGATCAGAGTGCATTCAGAAAGCGAAAGCTTTATTTACTGGGTGTAGGAAAAATCTGTAAGACAGGGATTTCTGTACCTCGACACGACCCTCCAGGTTTCGGTTCTTTAGCCAAATACAGGTAATTCATTGTTCTTCTTCCCTCACTTTTTTTTTGTATCATAAAGGATTATAAAAAAGGCTGCAATCAGGCCTCCCTGCCTTACATCTAGTGTGGGGGGTGAATCTTATTATACAAGATGATACACAGGTAGAAAGGCTTTTCCACCTCGAAGCCCACAAACCATGAATGGTTGTGGAAACAAAAACTTGGCCGCTTTTAAACAGCGATGCCCACGCTGGTCACCTTCCCTAATGACATTTCTCTCTTAGTGTATTGTTCTCTTCAGTTACATATCTGTCCATGCATTCATCGGTTTTCTCTATCGCCCCCTTTTAACCAGAGAGAGCGGTTTCATTAAAGCCCTTAGCAGCGTTTGTATGTGTGTGTGTGTCTGTGTGCTTTGGGGGTGGGAGGGGGGTACCGCTTGGTTATTAAAGCGCCACACAAACAAATTAAATTTGTCCATTCAAAATTTTAATCTCCTGTGCCCTTTGAGATTTGTTTATTCTGCATTGCAGGCAGCAGGTGGCGTAGTGGCTAAGAAGCGGCTGCGGGTTCAAATTCCCTGGAGCGGGAGGATGAATGTGCAGTTGTGAAAAGCTGGACGTGGCAGGAGATATATAAAGCAAAGTGTAATTACGTTATATAAAATGAAAAAGGATTAACTCATGAAAAAAGCGTAGCAGTAACAGCAGACAGTCTATCTATACAGAGGACTGAGCAAACTGGATGATAAATGAATTATTGTCACGGCGCCCTGCCACTTCGACGCAAACACGAGGGCACAGCGGATATTTATAACACCTCGCTCGGAGGTTGTTGAACAAAAACATCTCCCCGGCACGTCAAAAAACACGGCCTCTGCTGATAGGCGAGCCTTCCCCATGGACTCCTGGTGCTCTGGCTCGCTCTGATTGGCGGGATGGAGCAGAGGTCCCGCCCCCTCTGTCACCAGATCTCGATCCATGGTGTGGGGGGTGATGGGTGATCAGGACCGTCTCTGATGCTGCAGGTTGTGGCAGGATCCAGCAATGGTGTCAGATTGCGGGTTTTTCTCTGTCTCGGTAGGGAGGAGACACTGAAGGGGTGTGTGTGACTGTAATCGCTGCATATTTAGGGTTTCAGACAGTTAATCACGGGGTCTAGCTTGTTGTGATTGCTGTTCTGTAGCTCCGGGAACCTGGGTGGAAGCCGGTTGTAAAAATAGAAGTTCTGCCTTCCATCCCAATTTTACAGAGAGGAGAAACGTGTTTGGGGGGAGGGCTGAGCTCGTTTTAACGAGAGTTCAGCATGAAGAGGCGGTTTGGTTTATTTTGGAGGTTGTAACGCCCGTGAAACACATCCATTTTGGCACAAATGGGTGAGGTCTCCTGCCACCTGCCTCCACAAATGATCACCCCCCCATGTTTGATCCCATGGAATGATCTCTCCTCATGCAGAGATCAGGGGGTGATCCACACTGGTGTTAGTATAGGCTGTAGTAAGGGGAGCTCAGTAATGTGGGGTGACTGACTGTGGGTGGCCAGTCGCTGTGTAGGGTTTTCTGTGTGTGTGTGTGTGTGGGCTGCTGTGTGTGGGTTGTGTGCGTCACCACGACTTGCCATTTTGTACGAGCAGTTAGCGGTGTGTGTCGGTCCCAGTGCATTTACATGTGCGAGGATGCCGGAAAGCTTTTCACCGTGTGAGCGCTCACGCCAGCGACCGCGCACTCCTCCTTCAGTGATAGAGCTAGCGAGCAAACGTGGACCTTGATGAGGTGACAGGCAAGGCGGTCTCTGGACCGCTGACCACAGAACAGTCGCTAAGAATTTATCGCCCCCCCAGGAAGCTGCTTATCCAACAGAGCTCATAAAAACCTTCATTAACGCCCCCGGCACGGACTGCACCGTACTGAAACCCCGACTCTGTAAATACATATATAATTTATTATTATTTATCATTACTGTTATTTTCCTCAGAAAATTGTACGCATTTTACATTCTTATAACAGATTCTTCCCTTCAGCCAACCTGCTCAGCTGCTGTAAGGAGACCTTTTCAGGGTTCGAACCCGCTGCCCTTCGGATTGGCACCAGCCACGGATACCGGGTGTCCCTGATCATAGAGCCTTTGGCGTCTCCACGCTGCTTTGCATGTTTCAGCATTAAGGAGGACAGGCCACCTTCACGTTCCGTGGTTAATTGCAGTTCTCTGGCTCGCATCGCCTTACGTAAGCTGCTGTTTCCTTCACTGGAATAAAAGTAGCATGGGGATATAAAGGTCTGTTTCCCCTCTAGTTCTTTTTTGCAACGCGTTTCTACGCATCCTTGGCGCCCTGATGGAAGACATTTATACAGTGCACTTGTCCTTACTGTGCCTGTTATTTGCATTTACATTCACCACATCCTTACCTTGCTCCCCACAAATGCTGCATCAGATGTGATTTACGGATGAGAGAAATGGCTCAGGGCTGGAGGCTCACTTTCCAGCAGCTACTAAATTCCAGCAGCAGAGCATTGTGGGTATTTAGTGTGGCACCAGCGTGGTTGTCGCTTGCCCTGCCAGGCAGTATGTCACCCTGCCCTCGAGGCCTCCATGTGTCGCTGCTGGCCTTCCTCACTTCCTATGCCTCTCGACCCCATTTATGTTTCAGGGCCAGCCTCTCCTTCAGGATCCTCTCTGAGGAGACAATGTCCGCCAGGTGGGGGCACCGGTGAGACCCTCTTTAACCAGGCTGCAGTGATATTTTGGTTGTCATGCCATCACTAAGTTCTGGCTCTTGTTCAGCCATCTTCCCAGATCTGACCTGGTACCGGCATACCTGGTAGACGCGGAGGCTCAGTGACCCGGGGGGGCAGGTTATGGTGCCCCATGTGGATTGCCTCGAAGCGATATGACCTGCTGTGATGGCCAGCCAGGCGAGTGGGGGGGGGGCAGTGTGCCATCTGCCAGACGGCTTCACGGACGCTTTCGCCTCCCTGTCCCGGGGGGAGCGTGGCGTTCTGCCACCGGGGCTCGGCTGGCAGGATGCAGACTGACGGGTGCTTCTGGTGCCTCTGGCCGCCCAGGCAGTAAATGTGATCTGTGACCCAGTTTAACAGCGGGGACTGTCTGACTATGATAGGTCTGCTGTCCTCACTGGAGGGCCGCGGTTACGGGGCTGACGATCCTGGTGTGACGGGGCAGTGGATTTGGGGCGTACGAGCGCAACAAAAACGTTAGCGATGTTAAAATGAAGATTGACCATCTACCATCCGGGGTGTGTACACCACAATGGACCCCGAATGGCCCTGGCAATGACGATATGAAGCAGCGGTCATTCATTCATGTGTAAATTTTCATTTACATTGCTTGAATGATATGATCCTCGGATGCTGTTATATGGCAACACATTAACACTTAAATCTCCCAAAGAAGATGACCTGTCAGCCTATCAAGACAAATCTGAATATGGACATTTTGATGATTTCTCTCTTCCTATGTCCTCAGTTAAAAACCATCTACAGAGGCTTGGGAGATAAACACTTTTGTCCCAGTAATTTATTGATGACTGTGTGGTGTTTTTCTGTGACAAGAAGTTTGGGAGTAATTTATTTTTGGGCGCCTTGGATGACAAAAACCAAAAAGACACGTCCTGAGGCAGGCTTTTCCATTCTTCTGAGACGTAAAATGTTTAATTTAACGCCGGAACAGAGTGACCATATGGGCCCCCGTCTCATAAACGATTAGGTGCCAAATGTTCGCCTTGGCAGCGCCGTGATTCGAGAGTTCAGCGCTTCTGTCCGCTCACGCGTGCAGACAGTGTCGCTTGCCGCCTTTTCCACCCCGCCCTGCTCAGGCCCACCCTGCCACGCACCCCATCCTCGCCGAATGCTGCCCCATGTGTCCGTGTCATGGGGAATGGGGCTCCATAGGGGTCTGTGGAGACCCCAACATTCAGGGTGAGTGTACAGCGAGATGACATTGGTCCATGGAAAGCTAATCAGGAGTTTAGCACATATTCTGTGGTTTCTGTTGTGATTGTACCCACCTGAGCTAAAGGCCAGGGAGACCTCGCTGTGGAGACGCTATGCTCAGGTTTGAGTGGCAAAAGCTGTCGTTTATCTCAGAGAATCTCTATTGTCATCTTCGGCTATATGATCTGTGAGTCACAAACTGTGATGAAATGTTGGTGGTAGTGCAAGATGCAGTAATAAATAGAATATAAATTTGTAACACATTTAAATATTACATATTGAGACATGTACATAAGACAGACAGAAAAGTACTTTTTAAATACAGTTATGCTTAGTTGCATAGCTGATTATCCATTGTCTGTACAGGCGGATATTTCATCAGGACAATTAATCTCAATCAGAGAGACATCCTGGGTTTATGGGAAAGAAGATGGTTAAGGGTTTGATGTACGACTGGCCTGGTGCCTGTGGGTCTGTATACGCATGACATTCAGAGCGCGGGCATCAGCATAAACTCACACTGATCCATCTGCCACCTTTTTAAATGCATCCAGTGTTCAAGGTACCGTGTCTGTGCTTAACGCCTGCTGTCATTGTCACAGACGAATGTCACCCTCCCTGCTTTGTGCCTCATGTTGTTCTGAAGGGTTTTCCAAGACCAGCGTCTTCCCACCACAAATCTTCGGAAAAATAACAGCTGAGACTGCTTATTTTAGGAAATACTATATTTAGCTTCCGGAATTCTGCTGTGAAGGAGACATCTGCATTTTTTGAAGACAATCTCCTGGATATGTATGTCTCTGTGTGGATGGAGTAATTCTCTTTATTTTTAATTGGACGCTCTTGTTCTCCTTAGAGCCAGGTGATTGTGTTGTTGGGCTGCTTCTGAAGGACTGCAGCAGGTGACCCTCAGTATCCCTGTAGGAATTTTTACGACTTCCTGGGCTGAAAGCTAGTCTGATTATTATTATTATTATTATTTCATTATTATAATTAGTAGTAGTAGCAGCAGCAGTAGTAGTAGTTTCATAATGATTCCATAAATCATTTTAAATTCAATTTGGAATCAGTTTGAAGTCCGTCCATCCATCCATCCATCCATCCATCCATCTTCCACACACTTATCCTGGTCAGGGTTGGGTGGGAGCTCTGGAGTCCATCTCAGGCAGCACAGAGCATGGGGCAGAGGTCATCCTGGATGGGCAGGGCACATACACACATTACATCCTACTGCGAAAGGAACCTGGAGTACCCAAGCGGCACAGGGAGAACATGCAGACTGCACACACAGAGCAGAGACCAGATCCCTGCCCCAAGCCCAGCCGTGCTCCTTTTGAAATCACAGATGGGTGTTTTTGCGTTTAACTTGTGGCTCAAAGTGGCAGTAATGTGAGAATGGGATGCTGGATATAAACAATGCATGGATCCAGCCCTAATCCGGCAATAAGTCGTAGGGAATTCCCGGAATCTCACTGCGAGAGTCCAGACTTGGCGCATGCAGAGGCAGATTTAAGCTGGAGGAAAAAACACAAGAACAGAATTGTATATGTTGATGAAATGCGACATTCGGTTAAGCTCCGCCTATGAATGGCCCGGGTGGACACCTCCTGTTACAGTGTTCAGTAACGCCCCCCCACTCCCTCGTGTTTGTTATTGTCTGGAAGCCTGGTGCCTTGTAGTTACTGATCTGAGCCTGACTTGGAGGGGTAGGTGCTTTGTAAAGCTGCTCATCACCAGGTGAACAGTGTACCACATGGCCATACGAGGCGTCAGCGTGAGAATGCAGCGTCCTGCATCCCTGAGGGGCGTAAACGCCATGCCGCGTAAATTGGCCACAATCCCGGCCTCACTGTGGTTGACCTGCCTGCCCACAGCGACGGCTGGGCGGACCGCCACGACGTCACCGATGGCTATGTGAGGGAGGCCGCCGGCGGGATCACCATCAAGCTCCAGTCAGCCGACGTCAAGTGGTTTGACGACTACTACCTGCGTCTGCGGCCTGACAACAACCCACGCAACCCCTGGTTCCCCGAGTTCTGGCAGCACCGTTTCCAGTGCCGGCTGCGGGGACACCCGCAGGAGAACACCAAGTACAACCGCACCTGTACCAGTAAGTGCTGCGCTGCCCCAAGCCCAAGATGGCCGCCCACCCTCACCCTCGCCGTCTCGCCACGATGATTATGCCGTATCCCGTTGCTCCTGTGCCAGGCGCTCAGTCAGGTTAAGTCATCTTCCTGCAGGG
The DNA here is from genome assembly GCA_026781065.1 of Mormyrops boulengeri. Classification (NCBI taxonomy): domain Eukaryota; kingdom Metazoa; phylum Chordata; class Actinopteri; order Osteoglossiformes; family Mormyridae; genus Mormyrops; species Mormyrops boulengeri. The sequence continues at coordinate 2,826,316 of JAODLD010000042.1, read as the reverse complement.
GGAGTGGAGTGGGGGGATTCTTGTGTATCTCCTGACTTCAGCTCTCAGTATTTGGGGCCAGCTGTTTTTTTTTTTTACGGCCTGGTTACAGCCATTTTACGCCAGCCTGACTGACTGTCCTGGCAGGCAGTGAAAGGAAATAAAATAAATAAAATCCTTGTGTGCTGCCGGGCCGTTCAGAGAAGCCCAGAGACACCTGCCCCATGGGCCTTTGTTGTGATCTTCTTTGCATTTCCGGAACTGGGATAAATACATCAGTCGGTCCCCAGGTTTCGACGAGGCCTTTCTCACTGCCGTTCTTATGCTGATTAAGGCCTCTATGGAGGTCCCCCCATTCATCAGAAAGCCCCCCAGCCAGGGCTAAATTTAATTATTCAATCACCTCTTTCTGCCCATCAAACAAGGGAAGGTTCTTCTTTGTAAATGTGGCCCCTTTCTTGCTATTCAAAACCACCCCCCCACCCCCCAACTGTAAAGCCACTTCAAAGGCACCGATGTTAATGACACCCTTTGAATATGTAAAAAAACTAAATATATGAAATACTGCGTTTAATGTTTCTCGTTTTTCTCTCTGGATGACACACCGGAGTAGGAATGGCAGATGTGTGAGTCAGGAAAAAAGGTGTTCCTCCCTGGTGGGTGGAGTTGTGGGGGGGGGGGTGAAGTCTGGGCCGCTGTGGACGGGCCTGGTACTTTTGCACTGTGTTACATTGACAGATTGTAGTGGGGGGCAGTCAGTTCAGTCCAGTCCAGCTCTTTGTCTTCGTATTGGAAGACCTGCAGGATGTTTTATTAACTCTAAACACGGCTGTCGCATTCTGCCAGCCTACCTGCAGGGGCCGCCGGTGTCCGCAGCGGCAGCATGCAGCTTCGGCTGTCCTGTCCACTCTTATTCTTCAGCTCAGTTTGGGGACTCCTCACTGTAAGGCCTCTGTTAATAGATCAGGGCCCCGTCTAGGATTTAACCCCGCGACGGGGCTTTCATGTCACGCTGCAGGAGGTGGTGATCAGTCCTCCGTGAGTGCAGTCAGCTTAACCCTAAAACCAATACCGCACCCGTTCCATTGGCCAGAACGGAGGGAGCAGCCGATTGTGTGTGTCACCGAGGATATTAACTGGGACGCCTTGGCGCAGAAAGCGATTGGCTCGATCACATCCACACTTCCTGTCTCGGGGTAAAAAAAAGGTGTTAGCTGGGAGGATGGGGCATTGCATGGCGCCCCCCCCTTCACATTTGTTTAGTGGCAGGTGGCAGACTGGTTGTCACAGTTAATAGGACGATGATAATTGCTGATAATTGCCACGCAAAACTGATCCTCCTGTTTATCTTTATACATTAACCCAGAGAGAGAGTCCCTGAGGCAGCAGTACACCCAGGACACCAAGATGGGCTTCGTCATCAACGCCATCTACTCCATGGCATACGGGCTGCACAACATGCAGAGGGCGCTGTGTCCGGGCTATTCGGGGCTCTGTGACGCCATGAGGCCCATCGACGGCCGCAAGCTTCTGGACTTCCTGATGAAGACCAACTTCACGGGGGTGTCTGGGGAGGGCATCCTGTTCGACGAGAACGGAGATTCCCCGGGCAGGTGAGATGGCAGATGCCCCACCCCCACCTGGTATTAGGTACCGTTCGGCACATAATTTTTGGTTCCCAAGTAGATGTTCAACACGGAAATATTATGCCATTTGTGGCTGTGAGTTGGTTACGATTAATGGTCAGAGTCGTAATTGGCAGTTTGGGAACATTTTGGTTCCCCAGTAAATTACACAAACAGCCGAGAGAGAGATTGTTGTAGATAAGACCAAGACTGTCTGCCGACTCTGTTATATTAAACTTGGATATGTTGCCCTCCGCAAGGTCTCTCTGGGGAATTAATGGGAGATTTATAACAGGCTAAAACAGTAATTATGGGGTGTTAATCCCAGGCTCTGGACTCCCCGAGACCCTGAATAGGACAAGCGGTTTCGGAAAATGGATGGATAGATGGATGGAAGAATGGATGGATGGGTGGATGGATGGATGGATGGAAGGAAGGATGGGTAGATGGATGTATGGATGGAAGGAAGGGTGGATGGATGGGTGGATGGATGGAAGGAAGGATGGATGGATGAAAGGATGGGTAGATGGATGGGTGGAAGGAAGGATGGATGGATGGATGGAAGGATGGATGGATGGAAGGATGGGTAGATGAATGGATGGATGGATGGATGGATGGAAGGAAGGATGGAGTGGTGTCTATCCCTACAATTATGAGACTATACTTGGTAGAAGAGAACATGGGATTTAGACAGGATTTGATCCATTATGATTTTTATTATATCTACATTTTTGAATAGTTATTTTTTATTTTTTAATTCATTTTGCGTTTTTACTTTTACAATCTGCAAATAAGTGTCTCTTAGGTTTAGTTATTCATACAACACTGACAGACTCTTTGCTTTTGGCTTACAGCTGTTCCTAACTGTGTTTGTGTTTACAGATGTAATAATAATTTCAAAACAAATTATGTTTTTCCTGCTGTACTGAAATTGCTCTGAAATATGAACCAAAACCAAGGTTTGTCCTGAATCATGGATTTTGTGTGCCGTTACACCCCTACTGAGGCAGTCTTCCTTCACAGACTTCCATTTTCTGGGCATCTCCTGTCCTTAATGCCCTTAAATTCTGTCTGACTATTCATTTACTTTGTATTAATTTCACCCCTCAGTTGAACTAAATAGGCAAGAATCATTTGTGTCCAGGGGTGGTTTAATGCACGTCTGAGCCGTCTGAGGCTATAGCGTAGAGCCTTGGCAAACATTGAAGCACCGCCCCTATTAAATCTGGCCAATATATCCAGCAGCATCCCAACCCATTGTCAACCCCACCTTGGCAGGTTTCACCACCGCTAGGGGGGCCTTATAGTCAGCTGTCCCTAGGCCCCCCAGAGAAGTTCATCTGGCTCTAATCAGGTCACTTCCGGTTTCCACTGTTTGCCAAGGCTAAGTGTGACCCTTCCTCCTCCAGGTACGAGATCATGAACTTTAAGAAGATGGGTAAGGATTACTACAACTACATCAACGTGGGTAGTTGGGACAACAGCGGCCTGAAAATCAACGATGACGAGATCTGGTCCAACCGCAGCACCATCATCAAATCGGTGTGCAGCGAGCCCTGCGACAAGGGCCAGATCAAGGTGGGTCTCAGGCCCGGCCGAGATGCTACCCTGCTGTTTCAACCTCACTTTTTCTGGAAGCTTCTCCACGTGAGCCGTTTGCGGCCTTGTGTGTGGGACCTGCTGTAAGTTTAGTGAGAAGATAGTTTCCGCTTATTTTGGGATAATGTTCATGTTCTAATGACCCAGTGTGGCCGGACCCACAACCTTTTTCGTTTTTTTCGGTTTTCACGTCTTCCTTCCCCTCCCAGGTCATCCGCAAAGGCGAGGTCAGCTGCTGCTGGACCTGCACGCCCTGCAAGGAGAATGAGTTTGTCTTTGATGAGTACACCTGCCGAGCCTGCGAGCTGGGCTCCTGGCCCACAGACGATCTTACGGGTGAGAGGAATGACCGTCTATCTACATTTATTTAGCTGATGCGTTTATTCAAAGACAGCATGAGACCATACCCTGGCAGCAACCTGAAGCCAAATAAATCATGTCAAATAAGCCATGGATCCCACAGGGTGGCATGCGGCTCAGTGGGCTAAGCCTACGTGCCTCTGGTCAGGAGGTCGCCGGTTTGAGCCCAGCCTCCGTGCAATCGTTACAAATCTGTGTGCCCTTAAGCAAGCCCCTTAACCCCCCCCAGCTCTAGGTATACTGCATGCTTGGCTGACCCTGTTCCATGACCCCCAAACTTGCTCTCACCCATATGTGTGTCTCATGGAGATTAAGATGTAGATGGAAAAAAGAGAATTTCCCCATGACCGTTAATCAGGTATCGCTATTCTGTTCAAAGTGCTGTACAGGAGCATCATGCTTCAGTGCTACTGGATTTTCAATGGTTGGCTGTTTCCTAAAAAATCCTGGTGATATTGACGCACGCAGGTAAACGAGGGGCCTATCAGAGCCTCTCTGGGTTCCTGCTGGAACGCTGGAGGATGGAGTGATTTGTCTGTGAGTGCTATGCCTGATTCACGCTGCAGGCTCGCTTCACGGATTCAATCTGGACGGGCCTTGAGCATGCGGGTTGGCTTTTACAGAAGTTTCTCTTTAATACATAACAACTTGTGTGTTATTCTCACATGGAATGTTCTGGCTTTAGGCAAAAGCAAACCAACTAAACTGAACAAACAACCTAGCGGAACTATTTTTTTTGAGGTACATTTCCTGAGGGTCGGCGCTGTACAGTGCGAGTGTCCTGGCACCCCCGTGGACGTGATATTTCGGGGGAGCAGTATCACTGCTCAGAGAAGGCCAGTGCGGGGGCCGCGCCCCGAAGCATTCACCGCAGGTGCAGATTTTCGTGCCGCTCCAAATGCGTCCGCATCAGACTCAGCAGAAACGGCATTTTTTGTGGCTTCAGGATTTCAGCGGGCGCCTCCCCGGCTCTCTGCGGGTCACAGCTGTGTCATCCTCTCGAGTCCATCTCGAACCACTGCTTGTGCGAAATGGCAGCTAGAGAGAGCTCACTGCCGCCGATTAAACCCCCGTCACGCTGAACATCAGTGCGGTCGTTCGAGCGCAAATGTGCATGTTGCGGCAGAAGAACTGCAAACGGCGGGGGGGGGGGGAGGACATCAGCTGGAGTCAGGTGGGAAGGCCAACCCTCCCATGTCCCAAAGGAGAGACCTCTGCTTTTCGTTCAGGCGGCAGTTAAGGAATATCATTGACTGTTGACCCCTTTGAGAGACTCGTTTGCCACTGAGTCTGAAGGCTGAATATAAGCCGAATTTCTGCTTTATAATAAAAGTCTAAAGGCAAAGTGATTCCTCATTACGGTCTAAATGAAGCACTTTCCCCCTCTTGCCTACTGCCATTTCCCATTTTCCCATCAGCCCCGTGGGAGGGGGTGTGTGTTGTTGGCCTGTGAGTTTCGTGCTTGGCAGCAGAAAGCCTTCCCTTCCCCAAAGCCAGCTGTGATGCTCTCCTTAAAGGCATCTCGTTCTCATCAACTCATTGAGGCGGGTTTCTCTTCATATTTCTGATAAACTTCCGGCTAAATTATGTATGAAAATTGAAGTGGGAGATACTGCCATTTTCATAGGAGCAGATGATAAGCCTGTGCTAACAGCCCCCTTAAGGGGAGGTAGGGGGTCTGAGCAATGCTGCATTGCAAACACCCCCAGAACACATGTTAAGATGTCAGCAGCACTTGCTGTCTCTCTGCAAACCTGAAGTGCTGTAATGTTTGGAAAAGCTCAGTTTGCCTGTTTGACATTAAGGATCAGAAGGGCTGCATGGCTTCCTGTGTTAATTTAAATATTTACAAGACACTTCTGGGATTTGAAATTGAGCAGCTCAGACTGTGATGTCTGAACATGTCTCCTCCCAAATCATTATTAGTTGTGTGTGTGTGTTGTGAAATACCTTTATAATACTGATAATATGGGAAATGTATATATATATATATGTCTGGACATGTCTGTTATAATTACAATGACAACACGTTTCTGCCCAAGAAATATTTAATTTAGTGCACTTTCTATCTGATGCGTTTCTGTCCAGCTTCCTGTTGTGCTTACCTTAGTGTAGAGGTCTGATGACATATCAGAGTAGCACATCATGTTTGGCCATGATGTCAAAGTCATCTGATCTGTCATGGGACAATTTTAACCAAATGTTTAACAAAGCCATCACCGGCTAGCCTGACCCTCTGCAGGTTTAGGAACAAGAATCCAGTTTTTAATACTTCATTGCTCCTTTTGTTCAATGTATAACTTAAACAGCTCTTTTGTGTGGGTAATCTAAAACGAAACTGAATCATGAGTCAGCATTTCTGTTCTTCCTTCCTAAAAGTGTGTCACTTCTTGTTAGCGTGACCTGTGTCATGTGACTGTGAAATTGCACAGCGGACATATACTGTAAGCCTGGGCTTCAAGGCATGGAAAGCTGATTCATTATGTCTTAACCTAACCAGCTTCAGTAGAGAAACAGCATGACTGAGTAAAACTATATTTTAAAACATAATCCAGTTAAATGTTTACGATATTATAAAGAGGTCTTCACAGCAAAACTATAATAAATCAATGTAATGAAATAATTTTTCTATCACAAAATAATGCTCATAGAACCCAGGGCCAGGATCAGATAGGAATGTTTTTCTCAAATTTTAATTTGTTACTCAAGATTTTTTTTCTAAATTCAAATGCAAATTGCACTTCTGTTTTTTTGTAAATTAGTATTAAATTAGCATTTACACAATAGGTGATTAACAAGTTATTAATCAGAATGGAAATTTTATCTTTTTAAATGTCAAAGAGTTGTTGTTGTGGTTTTATCTGCATGTCAGAATGGAGCCCTGGAGGTTGGGTTTAGAACGCGAGGGTTGATGTGTCCAAATGGCACAGTGCCTTATAGGTGCAGCATCAAGAGGACATGCAGGGACATAGGGAGGAACCCCCCCAATTTCATCCCCATATGTGTAGGGTGACAGGCTTCTGGGGTCATGAGGTCTTCCAGTTGAACATTAAGGGCAAATGGAACAAACTAACATTTAGGATTCCAGAAATTCCCGCTTGCTTCATTGTTCAGAGGATGTTCCCTGGAACGATAATCTGAATGGATGCTGATATCCTTGAAAATTCCACACGACTTTCCAGGATAATCTCTTGGTTGTCCTGTATTATAAAAATAAAATTTGAGAAATTCCTTGAAAATTCTAATATCAAACAGCTATTTTTCCTCACTGGATGTTTTTCCATCCATCCATATTCCAACTGCTCACCTGGGTCGGGGTCTTTAGCTTTTTAAAACTTTTTTTAAAGGTCTTTCTTATTGCTTTCTTACTGACCATTAAAAAAAGAGAAATCTAATTTGATGTGGCTATGCACAGCATGCCATTAAGCATAATGGAAATTAGCCACTGTTTCCAATTAGAATTAAAGTAATCGCCTCCTTGATTGTTCAGTGGAAAGACTCATGCAATTCGCTGGATGTCACAGTCTTGTGAGGACCTCTGCTTATGACACAGGCATTCTGTCACAAAGCTAAGAGCTAAGCTGCCTGGTTAGACTGGCAATGATAGACAAAGGTGCACAAATGATTGTGGCAATTTCAAGTAGCGTTGCACTATTACTGTGTTGTTGCTTATTATTTGTTCCTAATGTTTACTTTCTAAATCAATCAATCTATCTATCTATCTGTCTGTCTCACTGAGGTCTTTATTAAAAAAATACTCTTCATTGCTCCAAGAACAAAATGTCAGTTTCTCAAACTGGTATTTAAGGTATTTAAGGCAAATTTAAATGTCTTCTACAACTCGAAATGTCCTGTTTTGACAAGCTGTTATGTGCTATAATCCAAAAAATCGAAAAGAACTATTATTCAAAATTAAAAAGTGGGGGGGAGGTAGTGGGGGGCAGGTTCCTTTAAGAAATCCAAGTGCAGTGGAACAACCCATGAAAAACACATCCAGCCAAAAGCACTATCCACAGGGGGGCCATCCTCCACTCTGCCCCAGCTGTGATAGCCCAGAATCAGCCCCGCGACGGTACTGTACCCCCACAGGGGGCAGCCTACGTGCGATTGGACAGAAGCATGGATGGAATATAATCTCTGATGTCGCTGTCTCAGATCTAAATCAGGTTCCCAGTTTGTAAGTGGTCAGGTTCACACCATGTGAAATGCATTTGAATGAGAGAGACGGGGCGGGGGGGGTCTGGTAGATAGGGAGTTCCCTCCTCCCTTCCCTCATCCTCAGCATGGCTGCATAGTTTCATCATTCTTTATTAAGGAGAATATTTAATATGAATCAGTTTCTGGCACCAGTGTTTACCTTAATGAGAGCTGAATGTACGCTTGCACTAATGCATAAAACATGGCTTCAGCTCTGGCCGAAGCCGTCCCTGCACACTCCTACAGCGCCCTGCTTTAAATACATGCACAGTGCGCTCTCCTTCACCTTGTTTCACACCTGCACTCCTTAATGATTCCCTCCTTTTCCAGCACGGGAGGTAGTGTAGCAGAGCAGCGGCCCAGGCTATCTGCTCTGAAGGGTTTGAAAAGCTCCAGCTCAAATAAAGAATCATGACAAAAAGCCACAAGTGTTATTGCCTGTGTATGTTATGTATTTGGATGCAGCACCTTGGTATTAGGGATATGAATACTTGTACAAAATAATAATTGATATTAAAAAGCCATCCAAACAAATTCTACCATGATTTTAAGTGTTTGTGAGACTAACGGAATCTTTATACCTGAGATACCGCTTCTTAGTTAACTGTGAGTTTATTTCTTCACACATTAGGAGGCACTGTAATTGGAGCTGTCCTTTGAATTAATTGCTCTTATCACATGCCTGCGAGACTGTGCTTAAAACTCATTTAGATGGAGCAGAGCAAGCTAATGAACGGTCTGCCTGTGTCTGCCCATAATCTGCAGGCTGCGACCCCATTCCTGTGGAGTACCTCCGCTGGGGTGACCCCGAGCCCATCGCCGCGGTCGTCTTCGCCTGCCTGGGGCTCCTGGCCACTTTCTTTGTCACCTCCATCTTCATCATATACAGAGACACGCCCGTGGTTAAGTCCTCGAGTCGCGAGCTCTGCTACATCATCCTGGCTGGCATCTGCCTGGGCTACCTCTGTACCTTCTGCCTCATCGCTAAACCGCACATCATCTACTGTTACCTTCAGAGGATGGGCATTGGCCTGTCGCCCGCCATGAGCTACTCGGCCTTAGTGACGAAGACCAACCGCATCGCGCGCATCCTGGCTGGCAGCAAAAAGAAGATCTGCACCAAGAAGCCTCGCTTCATGAGCGCCTGCGCCCAGCTGGTCATTGCTTTCATCCTCATCCTCCTCCAGCTGGGCATCATCGTGGCCCTCTTCGTCATGGAGCCACCCAACGTCGTCCACGACTATCCCAGTATCCGTGAGGTGAAACTCATCTGCCACACCACCAACCTGGGCGTGGTGGCGCCGCTGGGCTACAACGGCCTGCTCATCCTCAGCTGCACCTTCTACGCCTTCAAGACGCGCAACGTGCCGGCCAACTTCAACGAGGCCAAGTACATCGCCTTCACCATGTACACCACCTGCATCATCTGGCTGGCTTTCGTGCCCATCTACTTCGGCAGCAACTACAAGATCATCACCATGTGTTTCTCAGTGAGCCTCAGTGCCACTGTGGCACTGGGCTGCATGTTCGTGCCCAAGGTCTACATCATTCTGGCCAAGCCGGAGAGGAACGTCCGCAGTGCCTTCACCACCTCCACCGTGGTGCGTATGCACGTGGGTGATGGCAAGTCCTCCTCTGCGGCCAGTCGCTCCAGCAGCCTGGTCAACCTGTGGAAGCGCCGGGGGTCTTCTGGGGAGACTCTCAGGTATGTGCTTTTCCAAACATGTGGTTTCTAAGATCTGTAAATAGATGGCATCATGGTTGAGGAACTGTAACCAAGAAATACCCCTGAACAAGGTGATGGGCAAACCAGAACGAAATCAGGTCTTCAGAGGCACAGCAATAACTGATGAATGACATCATCTGGCATAGTGAGTTACCCCCTCTGAAGGGTCACCTTGCTGTACCCCTGAGATCTCATCATGTAAATGCATCAGTTGGCTCGTCAGTCATATACACATTTACTGATGTGTATAAAAGGCTCTGGAGACCATAAAAGTCTATATTACTGTTTTTAATCATTTTCCCTTGAGGAGGCAGTGCTTCTGAAATATAACTGCCATGGCTGTTATGTTGAAATAACTTAAATGTCATGGCTGTTATGTAGAAATAGACATTTAGAAATAACAGGAAGTGTACATGATGAGGGGAGGCGTGGCTTCTGAGCAGTGCAGGAAGTGTATGAGATGTGAGGAGGCGTGGCTTCTGAGCAGTGCAGGAAGTGTATGAGATGTGGGGAGGCGTGGCTTCTGAGCAGTGCAGGAAGTGTATGAGATGTGGGGAGGCGTGGCTTCTGAACAATGCAGAAAGTGTATGAGATATGGGGAGGCGTGGCTTCTGAACAATGCAGAAAGTGTATGAGATATGGGGAGGCGTGGCTTCTGAGCAGTGCAGGAAGTGTAATATTAAAGTGTTAAAACACGAGTACCACATCTTTCTGTATTAAAGGCACCAAAGCCCTTTTCAACCCTTCCCGAGCCTCAGCAGGCTGGCCTCGTTAGCAAGCTCTGCTCCAGCCTCTGCATGACGCCCATGGCCGCCCCACTGTGGGTTACTAAGGCAGAACATCACCTGGACCATCATATTTCACACGCTGTCCTATCATGTCTAGTACCTGTGTTTTTCATGGGTGAGAGGAATTTAAATATCAAAACTATTAGCACTTAAACTCCCCATCAACCCCCAGGGATCTCTGCTTGAACTCCTTTTTACCCAATTTTTTCTGGAGGCATTCATACTGGAAATATGGTTGTAAGGATCCTGTCAGCTTCCAGGGGTATCTGCACGCCAGGGGGGTTTGGTTGCTCTCCCCTGCCTTTTTATTCCAGCAGAGGTCCAGCTCTTAAGGACTAACCTGCAGATGCTGATCAATCCGATATTTCTGGATACGCCTGTTTTGCACGGTTTGCTCCACACAGTTTTTTTGTACATAGCAAATCTCTGCATCCACTAAAAACTGCCCATAAACGTGGTCCGCCATACACTCTGAGCAGTTCCTCGGGCGTGACAGGGGTGCGGTCTCGGGTAATAATATCTGAGGGTAGTGAGCTGACATGCTCATTAACATACTGCTCCGTGTCAAGGTGCAGAGTCAGTCTAACATAGATGTATATGTTCAATTAGCATGTCAAAGCAGCATGCTGTTTTTCATACTACATCGTCACTCTTGCATGGTACAGCCTCACGGATCTTCATGCTTGCTCACTCGCTGACTTTTACAGAAAATTACCAAATCCCGTCTGCATGATAAAATCAGACTTAGTGAACCCTTAATTATACCAAAAAAACCCTCCAGTTTCTAATTAACCTTACAGCTGGGTCACACAGAAAGATTGTCCCTCAAGAAGATACACCTTTCTGCTTTTCTGTTTTTAACGCAGAAGAAGAGTCAAATTGCAAACCTTGACTTGTCATAAATGTTGGTTAATGATGTATTTCATCAGGCTAATAATTCCACCGATGAATTTAGTGGTGCCAGTTCAGCGTTGTGTGTTCAGCAATGTTAATCTTTAATGTTAACAGATACGTGGTTTGCCTGCTGCGGTTACTTCGGCCTCAGCGAAGTGCCATCAACTCATCAATGTTACCTGGAATGGACCAGTTATCGTACAATCAGATAACAAGTTAATTGCCTTTTCCGCTGCATCTGCTTGTCCTGTTTTCCCTCTAGTTCCAATGGCAAGACGGTGACCTGGGCCCAGAACGAGAGGGGCTCCCGAGGTAACCACCTGTGGAAGAGGCTGTCGTTTCACATTAAGAAGCGTGAGAGCAACCAGACGGCGGTGATCAAGCCCTTCTCCAAGGGCCCTGAGACCCGCTATGGGGGCGACGTCACGCCCGAGTCCAGCACTAAGATGCTGTACGAGGTGTCTGAGGCCGAGGAGCACTACCCAGGCACATACCGGCCTCAGACACCCTCGCCCATCAGCACGGTGAGCCAGCGGGCTGCCGCGCTGGCCAGGGGCCACGAGGTTCCACCCACGGTCACCTACCGTGGCGAGTCGCCACAGCACAGCCCCCACAACCAGGGTTCCATCATGGACCAGATCAGCTGCGTGGTGAACCGCTTCACCGCCAACATCAGTGAGCTCAACAGCATGATGCTGGCCAGCACCCCCGTTCCTGTGCCCCCTGGCGCTGCTGAGACCTTCCCCCCCACCTTCCTGATCCCGCGCGAGATCCAGCTGCCCACCACCATGACCACCTTTGCGGAGGTGCAGCCTGTGCCCCCCGCCGAAGCCGACGCCTGCCAGCCCGTGGCGGGCCGCGCCTCCCCTGCCAGCGATGGGGACACTCCCCCCGGCTCACCCACAGTCCGCAGTGACCTGGAGGAGCTGGCCACGCTGACCCCGCCCTCCCCCTTCAGGGACTCGGTGGGCTCGGGCAGCGGCTCACCCACGTCCCCCGTGTCAGAGTCGGCGCTCTGCATCCCGGCGTCACCTAAATATGACCGGCTGGTGCTGCGGGACTACAGCCAGAGCTCCTCGTCCCTGTGAGGCGGCGGCATGGCCGGGGGGCGGTAAGAACGCCCGGCAGCTGCAGTGACACGTGCGCATGCGCATGCGGGCGGGTGCCCCACAGGCAGGGTGCGGGACAGCATCCGGTCCAGAAGCGACACCTACTGCCAGAACATCACAAAGCAACAGCAACAAAGAGTCCAGGGTCCTTGGCGTCACCCTGGTCTGGTCCTCATTCTGGCACTGGCCTTATTCTCTCACATGGCTTTTTAGCTAATTAGACGTCTCCCGCATGTGAGCATCGGCAGACCCACCTTTCCCGGGTGGTCGTTGTCTCCGGAATTGCGTTGAGAATCCAAGGGCTGTGAATGCTGGTAGTGGGCAGTTCCCACGGTGACCGGCGCATCCCAACAGCGTCGGCAATGCCGGGACTGTGTCTAACGGGGCAAGGGTCCAGCTTAACCCTGGGGAAGGGTGTAAATATGGCATATATGATGAACCTTGCTGCCAATGAACTATTTTGCTTTATGCCCATAGTGGAGCACACATGCACAGCCACCTGCGCAGAAGAGCACACGGATCACCAAGAGTTCCCCCCTTTTCGTACCTTTATAGCTCCGTTTTCATTTCTCGCCTTTCTGAGGAGGCGGCTCTCAATGTCCTACTGAAAGCCTGAATGTACATTTCCAAAAATGATTCCTGAATGACGTGGGACCAAATCTATCTTGTACCTCCAAAGGGATTGTGGGAGATGTTCCTAAGTCACCATCACACCGTGACGGCCAAGGCTATTGTGGCGATAGTGGTTACATGCATTTGAGGTTGGGAGCCTCAGGATCATTTTACCTGTGAAAGTTAGTGTTGTCTTAGTCAAACTATGGGACCTGTCAAGCAAAGACCATAAACCCACTGATTGGCTCATTGAAAGGCAGCCTCTGCATATGTCAGTCTCCTGTTTTAAAAAGGGCTCTTCTGTTTGGAGCTTATTATTCATATTCAACTTCTGAGACAAGACGGTGTTGACAGATGAGGGTATGCATTGGGTGACCAGATTAACATATTACACAAGAGCATTCATTCTATTCACAGATTCATATGTCAGGTGAGTGATCTAGTGTAAAGTAAGAGGGTTGCAGTCCATCACCAAGATGCCAGTAACACTCTGTGGTAGCAGACGGCTTGTAAATGCTAAGGATGATGCTAAAATGCTATTTTTCATTAGCAACTCAGATGTCAGAAGTAAACCAGTACTCCTCACAGAAAAAAAGCGTAGAGTTGAGGTCAACACGCCTTTTAAAAAGCGCTGTTGATAGTTATGATAAATATATCATATATCTACATGTACAATTGTGTTTCAATGAATGTGAAAAGCTGTTTTTAGCTTCAGTTGTCTGGTGAGTATATATGAGAAAAATTTATTATGATGACAATGACCTGTGCCAAAGGGTGGTGGGGGGGCAGTGTTTGCATACAATCAAGTTAAAGTCTGTTTTACCGTTTCATTTTTTAACCATTTTATATAATGTTTAAACTCAAACAAAAAGCAATACGACAGGTATATATGTACACAATACATACAATATTTAAATGAAAAAAAATGCTGTGTATCTTAAGTGTGCTCATCAAACTGGTATCTTTTTTCTTCAGTTTATTAAAAATTGTTTGCTTCATTACGTCAGTAACATGGACCCTCAGATTTTGGGACCAAGACGGCTTTGCTTCTCCGCCCAGATATCTTTTATTCCCTTCCTAAACTGTCAGAATTCAGCATTCAAGGAGCTATTTGGTATACATTAGGTTCTATCATCTGCCATCACCTACAACATTTCAGTTTATGGAAAACTGTTTGTTCTTTTGGTACTATTTCATATATTTAACAATTAATCTGTGGGAGGTTCCAGTAAAGCTCTTCATAAAAGCTATTCTTGAGTGGGCTGATTTGGTATGACAAGCATAATTTAAGTGTCAGGGCAGTAAAATGATTTTAAAGTAATTCATGCTGTTTTTAACAGTGTCTACAATATTAAAGGGTATCAGAATGAGCTGTAATTACTCAGAGCAGGATACTCCTGCTATCAAAAGTAAATCTTCTTCCTTGTGTCAGATATAAAGGTCGACTTGCCATCTCTTTTGTGATTCCTCTCTTTTGCCGACTGATGGTTCGCGGTGGCTTTGTAATCAAAAGCAAGACACGACAAACGGAAAACAGACAGGAAAAATGTCGAAAATGAGGAGCACGCCTCTGTACATTTCGAAATGGGGAACACGACACACATTTCTGTTCCAGCTGTAAGTGTCAGGGGTTCAAAGCGCGTTCAGCTGGCTGTTTCGGTGTGATACCTGATCCTGGCCAGCCACCATCGCCATCACTGGAATTCTGCTCTGAAGACAGTACTACTCTGATTTCTCATTTTGACAACAGCCCGTAGTATCTTTCAAATCAGGGCCTATTAGTGTTTCTGTTCGGTTTGTTTGGTCTTAAAAAAATGCTGTGAAGAACATTTTAAGTTTATGCTTAATAGGGTGCTTTGGGATATAGTTTGCAGTTTCATTACTTACTAAAGTAGGGCTCATTTTTAACACGCATTGAATTTTAATATACTGACTGGACGCTGATGTGTAGTTTGGCTAGGGAAGAAACATTATGAAAAATTCTGTATGGTCCCAAATGAGTTTTAAAAATGAAATTTTAGGTTTCCTGAAAGTTTATTTATAGCGGAACGGTATTTATTTGGCGGCTTCACTCGATGTGCTCTGACAGGAATCTGTATATTTCCAATCCCTCAAATCAAAGTCTGTACCAACGCTACTGAACTAAGTGCTTTTTGTGGTGAGATTAGATGATTGTTACCTACATATATACATATATACACATATATTTGTATATATGTGTACTATTTTTGTGAGATGTGTTTTGGTTAATTTTTGCTGCTTTTCTGACTTAATGAACTTTAGAATGTAACATTATACTACTAACGTAAAACTGGACATGATTTTTATTACTATTTGTTGATGTTTAATAGTTTCATTACGCTCTGTAAATGTGAGAGAAGAATAGGACTGTTTAGAACCATATTTGAGGTTTTGCGTTTTCTTACCATTGTATTATTGTACTGCAGAGTACTTTTTGAACATTATTAAAAACCTGGAATTAAGGCCCCGTGTCTGTTTACTTTGGGGTCGACAATGCAGAAACACAAATTTTGATGATCGATTCAAATAGACGGCCATCAGCAAGAGCTTCCCCATGAAGAAGTCACCCTGAAAACCCCTAATATGAATCTCATTGTGAATTTCCCATAAAATTATTTAGGGAGCATGTAAGCTCCATTATGATGGATTCTCATATAAACATCAGCAGATGGGACTTCAGACCTACTGAACAGAAGGGAAAGAAGGCCTGACATGTCTTCCTGGGACAGATGGAACATGCATCCCTGCTTCTCCCATGAAAGCAACATGGCCATTGCAGATGCAAAGTCTACCTGAAGGGTACATACAGCAGCCTGTGGTGAGATACTCAAATAGAAGAATTGACACCCAAAGGGAAATACAGAGAGATCTGAAGCTGGACAGAGTGCATACGTGTACCATGTTTATATAGCTGTGTCAGAGCTGAACGCAGTGAGGACTCTATGATGGGAGTCAGACTGTGTGTGACTGCCGCTGAACACAATGAGAGGAAAGGTCTTTCAAAGAGGAACGATGACAAGGAGAGATGCAAAGAGATCTGCGCACATAAACATCCTGATGATGAAGGCCTTCAGGTCGTTCTGCGTCTTTGTGTCAGTGTTCAGAATTCACAATGAAGTTTGGAGACTATTGATTGTTTTATGCAACGTGTTCATCGGCTATGTTTGTAAACGTAAACCATGGACCTCAGGTAGGACTTTACACCAGCCCCGTTTTAACAGGAATAATCACTTTTTAGTCAAAGGTGACCAGCCCCCGACTGCTGTATTGGTGATGTCTCACACTCCGAGAAATGCCCACAAAGGGCAAAGGTCATCTGTGACACAGACTGTCTGCTGTCCATAAGAGTGTAACAGTGAGGAACACAGGGCCAGTTGCTGCTGTGTCATACAGCAAACCAATGACATTTGTCACTATTGTATCTAACTGCCGCCAAAATGCCTTATCGCGAAAACTTACATAACGCATAAGAAAAAACTAACGATCAGCGGGTTTGACATTTCATAAAATAGATGGCTTTTTTTGGACATCTTGCTGAGTGCTTTGTATTGACAGAGGGGAGATTATGCAACTCGAGTGGGGAGGCGGAGTACAGTACAGATCGAGCGTTTGGCTTTACACCAGAGCGAATCGCACCCCCCGCAGCGACGCCTCGTAGCAAGCCTCCGTGGGGCCGACCATTCCGGTAACCCGCGGTGATGGCTGACCTGTACGTGCCGGGAACGATGCGAGGCTGAGGCAGAGAGATCAGGCAATGAGTGAGTGGCGATGAGGCCATCGTCACGCGGCCGCTGGCTCCAGGGGCCTCCCGCTCGTTCCTGTGCCATTTACCGAATGGACTGCGAATCCTAGGCGTGAGCGTGGTACCATAACATGAAACATAGGCAGCTGAAGCACAAATAGATACATTAAATGCTTTCACCCGAGTTCCCTGAGGCATGCCGCCCGCACAGATTTGTGGGTAAAAGTCCATGAAGGAGCGATGAGGAGGTGAAGAAGGGAGTACTGGTGAGAATGGGTATGAGTTTGCTCTCACCCCGTATCCGGAAAAACCATGACTCTGGGTTATTATGCTAACGACAGTCATCCTGTTTTTCCCTCTCAGTGGAGAACAATGTCTTCTCACTGTTAATGGTGATTCTCAGCTACATGGTAGGTGGGCTCACAGAGGCCTTCCACACACTGCAGACAAATGTTATCCTCCCTCTCCTTTCTGACTTCACCCAAATGTCCTTGATGACCTTTTCTACCCAATGCCAGTGACCATGGTTAGATCTAAGATAATCAGAACGTATTTTAGAAGATTATAAAGAAGCATTTCAATATGGTAGCTGATCTGTAAAAAGAGAAGTGTCTCTCTATTGTGGTGATGCATGTGACCTCATCAGGGGAGAGCCAGGCTGTCACTGATTGGCTACTCTTTGTGTATCCACAGAGCACGTCTCTCCTGCGCAGTGGCTGTGAAAACCAGCAGACGTAGTCCATGGATTATGTGACTCTGTGCCCTTAAACTGAAATGTTCAGTCCTACTGCAGTAAAAGATGTCCCTAAGGGATATGACTCACGTTACCCCACACAATCTGCTATCTTCCTGCCTGTCTTTGTCTTTGAAGGAGAATGATAACATTTTGCTTTGTAAAGAGTCAGCATCAGTTCCATAGATATGTAACTTTGACCAAACACTCTCTCTCACACACACACACACACACACACACACACACACACACTGCCCTTATCCATTAATGACAAACTTTGTCTTCATTGTATTTTAACTGAATCACTCAGGATGAGGGTGATTTCATTAGTTTCATTTTTACAAGTCGCTGCAAAAAGAGCTGCAAATATTGAGGATGAGGCTGCTTAATTTCACACGGCCATCGACACTCTGAACATTAAGCAGCTCAGCCGTGCCGGGGTAGAAATGAACTCAGAAACTGGGATAAAAACACCAGAAGAGTGGGTGGTGACAATCGGATGAATAAGCACATTCCTCTGCTCCTGTTAACGCCAAAGAAGAGAACCTTTTTCAAATAGAAATACTGCACATTCACGCACCGGAACAATGCCCTACCTCCATGATTGCTTTCCTAATAACATGCATGAGAAGAAGAACCACAGTCTGTGTTCATGAGACCCCTCAGCACTAACTGCGGGTCAAACCCAGCATCAGTGTGGGTGGTGACTCACCACTGAAAGGAAGAAAGCAAGGTTACATCTTCGTGGTGTTGAGTACGACTCAAAAAAACCCTCCTCACTTTTTACTAAACTAGCCCAGTTGGCTAGTAGCAAAAATTCCTCAGTTCCACCCCTGGTAATAGCAAAATACGCATATTGTGGCCCCATGCACTTCTTACACTACATAGACATAAAATAAAGTTACATAAAATAAAGAAAATTCCAAGACAATGTAACCTCTCCAGAGTTGCCAACTTTGGTCAGCTGGCTGGAGTGAGATTTTCAATTTGAGACAACTCTGCACACTCATTTACATGTATATAACAATTTTATTATGTTGTAAATAGTCGATAGGGTTTGCAAATTACCCCATTGCAAATTGGTGTAGCTAATTTTAGGTTTATAATGGAATAATACAGAGTTATCGTAAGACTGTTTGCGTGAGCGTAAGTTTCACGCCAGATGCATGAGAGTTAGCAGCTCTGCCTATCTTCTAGTGCTACGAAAAGACGCCGTGTAACGTCAATACAGCGGTAAACAAATTCATGCGCGCTCTCGCCCTCGCCATAACGCGGCGGGTCACGTGGCATGTCTGGTCATATGATCGGGGAAGTTCAGAGCGTTGGAGCAGCACTATCGGAAACTTTCGAAGCATTTATAACTCAGTCTTCACGGGAAGAGCAGAGCAGGAACCTACTCTCCAGTAGTGAGTTAGGCCTAAATCTGTGGTAGATATAAAATTATTGGCAGCTCATTCTTGCTTTAGTTAGATCAGCGGCGCTTTCGAGATGAAGGCTGCAGTGGCTCTGCTGTGCGCTTTTTTGCTCTGGACGGAAAGGGCATTTTGCGATACTCCCGCAAACTGCACCTACGACGATCTGGTGGGTACCTGGGTTTTCCAGGTGTCCAAGGGCGGCCAGGACCGAAGCATAAACTGCACCGACATGGGTCAGTATGATTTAAGCGTTGCTTAAAACATCTGCCGTACAATTACATGAAAGAAGTATGCAGTCGATTTCGGCATTGGCGCTGTTTTGTAACACGGTTTCGCTTTGAAACTTGTAGCTAGTGTAGAGTTTAAAAGTACACGCATGTCTGCTTTCTACCAATATTGCACATTATTCTGTGTGCCTCTTCATTCATTCATTCATTCATGACTTTCTAGATGCGGAAAATTGCTCTTCATACTCAGCTGCTCTCGGGTTTTAACAAACGTAGTTCAGGCTGACTGCCTGAAGATTTGCACTTCTTAAGTCTGCGCAATAACTTTCCAGGTCCCGCCGCGAAAACTGTTACCGTGCACCTCCAGAAGTTGTCGGTGGCCACCGATGATCTGGGAAATCAGGGCTTCTTCACGCTGATTTACAACCAGGGCTTCGAAGTGGTCTTGTCAGACTACAAATGGTTCGGTTTTTTCAAGGTTGGTGTTCGAAATGGTTTGAGGTGTTTAACAGACCTTAAAATGATGGCCCTCGTGACGCTGTTGCTTCCAGGCTGCTCCGATAACACCTCTGCTGATTCACACTCATGCAGTTCCTTTTTTTCTTCCGCGGAATTCAAAAGAGAAACCAGTTGTCTTTTATCTCCCTTTACCGCTGCAACGTATTGGTTATATTGAGACCAATCTTCCTTCACTGTATGCAGTATAAGCAGGAAGGTGCAAACGTCACCAGCTATTGTGACCAGACGTTGCCTGGGTGGGTCCACGATGTCCTGGGCCATAACTGGGCGTGCTTTGTTGGGAAGAAGGTGTCAGCCATCCCTGCAAGGACATCCGACAGCGGTAGCCCAAGTTCTCGGCAAAGGCAGTGAGTACCTGGTTGCTTAGGAAATATCATCCACAGTGGCTTAGAAACCAGCGTGTCCAGGATCAGTCTCCTCCACATCTGTTTCACTATAGTACAGTATGTAAGGTGCTACCACGATGCATGTTAAGTGTCACCAAAGGTAACAATGGTCACACACCATTCAAACCACCATGTTTTCAGGAACATGCACATGTTTAGAATTCAGCCTGAACAGTGCATCAGTTTGAATTATATCCTATGCATTTTATCACTTTTTTCATATTAGATAACCATTGGTTTTTTCAGGCTCTGGTGATTAAGATGGTTGGCCTGGCTGGACTGAGCTGCACATAACTGATCTCTTGTGATGGGAAACAGTCATATACTGGTTTTATTACACACAAATCAAGGAAATTCAAGCCTGATTAAAACAAACAAAAGCAAGCGGATAATTGTGTGTCCTGTTGTTTTTGCAGCTTTTGTTGGTGCTGTAGGCTCTGTTGAGTTCAGTGAGATGTGGGTGGTTGTTGTGTTGGGTGACACGCTCTTTCCCTCCCGCCCTGGACACCACAGGCTCTTCCAGCAGGCCTACCAGCCGAGTGCCAATTTGGTGAACGCCATCAATGCCATGCAGACATCGTGGAAGGCTGCCGTGTACAAGGAACACGACCTGCTCACCTTCGAGGAGCTCTTCCGGAGAGCGGGAGGGCGCGGCTCCCGTATCATGAGGTGAGGCCACTGTGGGCGGGGTCACTATGGGTGAGGTTGCTGTGGGTGGGGCCTGCACGGTGCTGTGGGTGGGGCCTGCACGGTGCTGTGGGTGGGGCCTGCACGGTGCTGTGGGTGGGGCCTGCACGGTGCTGATGCCCTGGAGCTTTTCTCATGTTCCTGTATGTGTTTACGTTCAGGTATATCGGGGTTGTTTTCTCATTGGCATCTTTAAATGAAGATGATTTCGGCCGCGCTCAGTAGCAGCAGCCATTAGAGTGAGGAACACCCCCAACCAGCTTCTGAGGTCTCCTTCCATTCTGATATAGCGGCAATTTGCCCAACAGGGTCTGAGTGTCTCAGCGGGGGATGGAAAGCGTGTTTTGGGCCGGTCGGCTGTCCGTAACAACCTGGGCCCACTGTGTGATTTGTGAGGCGAGAGTCCAGTGCTTCTGGGGGAGAGAAGCTCAGGAAGTGGGCTGGTCCAGCTGTTTAATTAATATTTTAAATGATTTTGTTGTTTCTTTTATCCCCCCTTTCAGGCGCGTGAAGCCGGCCCCGGTGACCGCTGAGGTGTCCAAGCTCGCTGGCAGCCTGCCCCAGCACTGGGATTGGAGGCACGTCAATGGGGTCAATTACGTCAGTCCAGTGCGAAACCAAGGTGCTTCTGCATTTTCTTCAGCCTGTGGGTTGTGGGGGGCCTGAAGCCTGGGTCCCAGGCATCAGAGGACACAATGCTGGTGCTCACCCTGGGTGAGATGCCAGTGCATTACAGGGCACACACACACTCTCACACTCTGTGGCTGGTTTAGAGGCATTGTGTCGCTGAGCTGCAGGGTCAGATTAAGTGAACCTCAGGACCCCCTGTCTATTTGCTAGATCACTGCTGTCTCCATAAAGAGGAATGAGTTACTGGTGGGGGGAGTCGTTCCTCCTGTCCTGCTGGTATTTGTTAGTCAGAGTCTCTGGAGAGAAGCTGATTCAATCCTCCATTCAGACCTTTGGGACTACAGCGAGACGTAGCTCAGCCTCTTTGGCGGCGTTTACCGTTGCCCCAATTGGCATCAGAAATGTGTCTTAGACGAGTGGTTTATAGTGCTGTGATGCCCAGCTCCCTCAGAGACGGAGGCCTGATCAGAGGTCACTCCGCTCTGGCCAGTGGGTCGATGACTACGGTGACAATCTCGTTTTCCAAATAAATTCTTGAAGAGCTGCATCGAGCCATGTGCCTGGATCCATTTCCTATAAGAGCTGTGAAAAACAGTTTTCACTTTTTACTTATAACCAGGCGTTTTGGTTTTAATTTTAGTAGGGAAACATATTTTCTCAGAGACTGGAAATGTACAGTTATATTACTGTGAACGTTTTTTTAAACCGACGTCCATTTCCAAGCATGTTAAATGTCTGACAATAGGAAATGTTTTGCCCACTGACAGGAACCGCCCCCCCCAACAGATACGGTTTCAACTTTAAATCATGTTCAACAGTTTAATCATGTTCCTTTTTTACCAGTTAACTAGACATTAGTTTAAGGGGTAAAGCAGGAATTACAGTACATGTGGTTTGATGGAGATCAATGCAGAACATGCAGAATGAAAGTCCTTCAGGGAGCAGTTTGCTGTTATTTTGAGCATCTTAGGTAAATGCACTCTGACCTTTGGAGGTCTTTTAATAACAAATGCTAATATTAGCAGTAGACGGAGAGCTCAGAAACCTGATTAGTGTTTCTGAGGTAATGGTGGCCTGGAAATTCATGGGTCGGATAGGTATTTCTCCCAGACTGCCTTGGGTGTCTCAGAAAATACAGAATTATACGCTAACAACAGTGTAGCGCTTTTCGCATTTGGCCAGGCACCGCGTGGCGTAACCTTCGGTGAGGTCATGGGGACGACCTCTACATGGATCATTTCTGGGTGATGATGGCGGTGACGCCTCCCTGTGGCCCCCGCGGTGCATCACGCCTCCCGGCAGTCCTGCTGCATTTCCATTTTACACACGCGCATGAAGAATACTCCAGTTAGTATGTTAGAAAGCACACCTTTGCCTGGTGATGTTCCTTAGCGCCGTGCTGGCTTGGGGATCACCTCTGAATGTGCTTTTGGGGTCCCACCAGTAGAGGGGGCTCTGGCTTCTTTTCTTTGCTGTCCTGCCAATTTGCAGTGGAGTTTTTCCCCCTGTTACTGGAAAGTAGACAGTGTTCTTAGTGTCCATATCTCCACCCTGCTGGTTGGAGTCCCTTAACTATGTGTGTAGCAGATGATGTAGTGGCCTCCCTTGTTCTTTGCACCCTGCTGCTAATCCTCTGCCGATCTATATACCCCTCCGTGTCTCAGGTCTCGGGTCTGTTTCCCGCTGACCAGGGGACCAAGCCACGTGTCCAGTAGTGTATGACACCATGTGGTGAGGCAGAGGGTGCCCCCTGTCTGTGGTAATACAGCTCGCTTGAGGACTGGTGGCTTGCACAGTCTGCAGTGTACTCATCAGCACTGTTGCGGTTATTTCAGGGCTGTTGAGTTTTACAGCATCCCAGAAATCCAGTTATGGGGGGGGGGGGTTCTCTTTGGGTGCTTTTCCACTGGACCAAGTACCATACTTTTGGTACGGTACTTTCCATTTTCCATTGAGTATTAGTATCAAAGTTCCATTACCAAAAGTGCCAAACCAACTGGGATACTTTTCTGGGGGTGGGGGGCAGGGGAGGGTGTGTGAATGATTTAATTCCTGCAGTGACTGAAATCCTCACAACAGCCCTACAGATGTATTGAGTCAATGGTGGGGGTGATCGTGTCTTTCTGTGTTGTGCTGCTTGGGTATTTGAGGGGTAAGAAGTATTGTGTGTGTGTGTGTGTGTGTGTGTGTGTGAGGGAGGGAGAGAATTGTGTTTGGGACTGTCTAAGGCTGGTATGTGTACCCGTCTCTGACCTCTGAACATTATTCCAGCTGATGCCCGTACAGCTTGTCTGTCCCTGTGATGCTACGCTAACTCTTCTCCCCTTACGCCGCCCCCAGGTGGGTGTGGCAGCTGCTACTCCTTTGCCACCATGGGCATGCTGGAGGCGCGCGTCCGCATCCTGACCAACAACACACAGCAGCCCATCTTCAGCCCCCAGGGCGTGGTCTCCTGCTCCCAGTACTCCCAAGGTACCCGGTTACTGTGCCTTTACTGCCTCCGTGTGACGTGTTTCCCCGCTAACGGCCTGCTCTGGCCCCCTCTGCAGGCTGTGACGGGGGCTTCCCATACCTCATCGGGAAGCACACGCAGGACTTTGGCGTGGTGGAGGAGGACTGCTTCCCCTACGTGGGGAAGGACACAGCCTGCACCGTGAAGGACGGCTGCCTGCGGTACTATGCCTCCGACTACCATTACGTGGGCGGCTTCTACGGCGCCTGCAACGAAGCCACCATGATGCTGGAGCTGGTGCGAGACGGGCCCATGGGCGTGGCCTTCGAGGTCTACCCAGATTTCATGGCGTACAGCGGGGGCATCTACCACCACACCTTTGTGACGGGCAGCTTTAACCCCTTCGAGTTGACCAACCACGCCGTCCTGCTGGTGGGCTACGGTACCTGCCCCAAATCAGGCCAGAAGTACTGGATTGTGAAGAACAGCTGGGGCACCGGCTGGGGCGAGGACGGGTACTTCCGGATCCGCCGGGGTTCTGATGAGTGTAGCATTGAGAGCATCGCCGTGGCAGCAAAACCGATCCCCAGTATGTAGGAGGTGCCATTCCTCCAGTTCGGTACTAGGCTTCAGTATTGATGATTTTTAGAATGAAAATTCTGCTTAAGACAGATTTTAAAGGGAATTAAGCACCTTTGGAATATTAAGGAGGACATAAATTGTCCCTTGGTAATCCTTAAATGTGGAAGTTTTAATGCGTTTGTTTTGAAAAGTTATTTAGGAACAATTTTCCTGCGCCGGTTTGCAGTTGCTGTTGTTGGAACATTAACCAAGAAATGTTGGCTTAAAACCATCGTAAACTAAAAGCCACTGTGTGGAAACAGTGTCTTAACTGAAAGCAGTTGGGATGCATTTTGATTAAATATTGATTAAATCTCAGGAAGGAACCCTATAAAACAATCTTTGCAATGGGACAGTTTGGAGAATAACCTGTTAGGTTTTTGTTTTTTATTGGGGGAGAACATTGCATACTGTATGCCACAGTACTGGCATATCTGAGAAGGGAAGATGTGTTTTTATACTGTATAAGGGGGAAAACACTTCTGCATCGAAGAATCATCTTTTAAATTTTGTGAAATCTCTGCTGTGAAAGATTCTCGCGCGGTTAATCGGAAACATTTACTTTGGGTTGTTTGCCTTGTCTCTTGAGGAAAAAAAATAAAGATGCTTTTCAAGCTCATATGTCGGGTATTTTA
Source organism: Mormyrops boulengeri (assembly GCA_026781065.1). Lineage (NCBI taxonomy): Eukaryota > Metazoa > Chordata > Actinopteri > Osteoglossiformes > Mormyridae > Mormyrops > Mormyrops boulengeri. Next base: position 2,801,359 of record JAODLD010000042.1, on the reverse strand, counting down.
AATATAAATTATCCGTGCGTTACTTATGTGTCTGTAACATAAAATGCGGTTGCGACTAAAAAATAACCCATTTAAAATTAAACTACAGGGCTCATTGGGGAATCTCGGAAGTGCTGAAAGTGGGTACGGTCCAGCGCACTCAACATAAAAATATTTGCTTAACTTCGCTTTGGGAAGAATGAACATTTATTTAAAACATTTAAGTAGTAGTTACACACATTAAAATATTCATGGCATCAGGCTGAGCTATCTCGCGACTGGAGGATTCATTTGAGATTTCGCAAGCCGGATGGGATCGGAGGAAGGTTCTTATTTCTATTCTGAACCTTGACTATAAGTTTTGAACTGGTGGGGAGGGATTCGTGCTGAGGGGGCAGCTGGTATAAGTAGCTGTGCTTGGTGATGGACAGCCAGCGGGCAGACGGTTTGGGGGAAGAAGCCGTTCTGCCAGCGCATTCCGGCCGGGGTCTGGGCGGTCCGTAGCATTTATACGCCCTCCTTCACTGGCCTTACTCTGTCACCGCGGATTACACGGGGAATGATCAGCATCAGCCCTAAGCACTCAACATGCAGGGCAGCAGAAAGGAGCACCTCTACAAGGTGTTAGTGATCGGCGACTTGGGAGTGGGGAAGACGAGCATCATCAAGCGTTACGTGCAGCAGAGCTTCTCACCCAATTACAGGGCCACAATCGGGGTGGATTTCGCCCTGAAGGTCCTCAACTGGGACACGGAAACCATCCGACTGCAGCTGTGGGACATCGCAGGTAGGGCGGCGAGGCGATGTGCGCGAGAAACCTTAAGCAAGTTTCCTACAACCCCCGTATAACTTTTTTTTTTTTTTTTTTTTTTTCTTAAGCAATCGGCTTCAACTTTCTCTTCAAAATGTTCTGTGTGATGTTAACCGACTACTTAGCCCAGCCGTACGTGCATAACTTAGAAACGTAATCAATTTATAAGTATCCCGTTCGTTGGAGTAATTTTGCAGTGTCACACGTGACTTGCAGGGTAGAGGACATTATTTAATTCACTCACTGTTTCACAATCTGATACTGTAATCTGGGATTTCCGAAGGCTAGTGGTTTCGGCCGGTTGATACCGTAAAACGCGTTTCGTCTGGCCTTGAACCCAGAAAATAGCAAGTCATACAATATTCTATAATCTAATTGCTCTTATGAAGTTATGTAATTAATCTGTGCATTTGTCTAAATTCTGTGGCAATTTATTGGTTATTTCGTGCATATTTCTCTATTACTTTTGTTTTATGTATTTACACTTATTTTATAATGCGTTTTAACTAGGCTACCTTAATGAATGGATAGTGTTGATCACTCTTTTTTTAGAGATTATGATCATTTTAACATCTTGTACAATTAAGTAAGGACTGAAATACATTACAAGTAAGATGTAACGAAGCAATTATGTAATAATATATGTAGGGATTTGTAGATATTATCATTAATATTACTGTTTTTGTGTTTTTTTTTTTTTGTTTATTTTTATTATTATTATCGTCTACATATTCCTGTACAATTTAGCCATACTAAGTATTGGAGTCTTCAGTTAGGCTCAGCTGAACGTCCAGCAGTGTCATTCTGAGTTGCGTATCTGCAGGATACCTCAAGCTCTCACATGAGGGTAAAAAATCCAGATGAATACCCCCACCCCTGTCCCCCTGGGGCAGGGGGGGTGGCACTAACACCCCCCACACAGCGGTATGTGTAAGTCATGTGTCTGAGACTCATGTGGAAGAGATCAGACCCTTGGGGGGGGGTCCACAACAGGAGTCATTGTAAATACAAACATAGGCTGTGCTCTGTAGATGCGCTGTGACTCTCATGACCCTGCGCTCAGACTCCGCTCTGTGATCTGTGCTGGGACTCCATGCCGTACCTCCTATGGATTAGAGGCGCTGTCCTCAGCATGGTCCTGCCGGACTCGCTGAGCACATTCCATCCAGTTAGGCTCCTCGGATTCCGTGGCCAGAGGCGAGGGCATACAATGCGAGAATACAGAGTCTCCTGAGAGATACTGGGTGGTCACCTGACCATCGGAGCAGAAAAACGGCCCAGAAAATAAACGGGGAACTGCAGTCCTGCGTGAGTAAAGCTGTGTGCGGTGTCAGCTGAGGGAATAAACCCAGTTTCTGGCATATTTGAGCTATTTTGCACATGTTCTGGTCGGGTTAACCCCCGCTGATACGAGTCAGAGGGCCAGTAGGCGCAGGACACTCCGAATCCCGAAACAGAGGCTGAAGGGTGAAACACTCCCACCTCCATTGTGGAGCTTCTAAATAAGGAAAGGCACACCTCACGTGCTGAGCGGCGCTGTGTGCGCTGGGATGGCCTTCTCGCTGAGAAGGAAAGCCCGGGAGGAATGTTTTTCCTGAGGGAATTCCTGGAGGCCCGGGTTCTGCTCGGATCCAGGCCCTGGAGGACACTTTCGGGTCAGTATGCTCTGCACAGGCGGCCTATTTTAGGGAGGTGTCCATTTCCCCAGAATGATACACACCGGGCTTCCGTTTGGCCTAATGAGTCCACCGTGGAAACTCCGCAAGCTGGATATGAGCTTCACACATTGTTCCCTAATGCACACTAATGCTGACTGTATTCCCACCCAGGAGAAAATGGCTTTGAAGACACCTAGCATGGAATTTATTTTATGTTTCTGATTTTAGCCACTTTTTTTTTATCAGTTTCATTTTATTGTGTCTTTTGGGGGTAAAAGATGGTAAACAACCTTTTAGTTGCTTGGTCTGGCTAAGAGGAAACTGTTTTACGGGGGACAGAGAGCACATCGGGCACAAGTAGTGTAGAAAGTGAGAGGTCAGTCGGGGGGTAAAATGGGTTTTACTGCTTATTTGATGTAGTCCTAGTTTTCAAGGGGGGGGGGGGGGGGGGGGGGGGGGGGGGGGGGGGGGGGGGGGGGGGGGGGGGGGGG
>JAODLD010000042.1:2753061-2788776 GCA_026781065.1 Mormyrops boulengeri | reverse complement strand
CTGCAGGTGTCTGGTGCTAAGGGCCAGCTGGGCTGCGGCACTGACGCCTTACACTGCGTCTGACTGCAGGTGTCTGGTGCTAAGGGCCAGCTGGGCTGCGGCACTGACGCCTTACACTGCGTCTGACTGCAGGTGTCTGGTGCTAAGGGCCAGCTGGGCTGCAGCACTAACACCACAGGGGTTAATGATATCAGTGGCATAGTTTGAATTTATCAATTATCCACGACTCTCTGGGGCTCCAGATGTTCCTGTCTCAGAGTGACTGGTCACAGATTCCAACAGACATGCAGTGAAGTTTAGACTTGAGGGTTTAATGATACTCAATTTTGCCCAATGTCAGTAAGCCAGAATTAATACTGGAATTATGTAATGACAGAGATCGTTATGGACGGCTAATTGTTAATTAGCAAAAGCCATAAAATACAGAATGAACAGACATAAGGGCCTCACAGTATTATTTCAGCCTGTAATGTCGAATAAATTTATCTCCACTATTTCTGATTCTCCACAGATTTGAAAATAATCCATTAAATGCTCATATAGTCTGAGTTGGGAAAACGTTTTAACAGATTTATGAAACGTAAAATATTAATAGTGCATGTCCACTGTCCATGCGTGGATTCATGTGTTGTTAAGTATTTCACACGATCCCTATAGCACGTTCTCTGAGAAAGCGAGGTGTGATCGACTGCCTTTCACAATGCACAGGGAAATACCAGCCACCCCCTACCCAGCACCCCCCCCCCATGCTGGTGTCCTGACACTAAGGAGACTCCGCCACTGTAAACCCAGCCCCATCACTGGAATGAGTACCCTAATACCTTGAACCCTTGCTGGAATCTAGCCCACGTTGCCAGATGCACCCAGACCACCTGGGTTCTGTGTCTCACCAGCGCCCTTCTCTGCTTCAGGTGGCACACTGCATCCTCTGCCCAGCTCCCACCTTCCTCACTGCCCTTCAGCACACTGCCGCAGGGGCGCCATCTAGCAGCAGCATCCCGGCAGTGCAGCTTGGGTATGGCGACACAGTTGGGTTGTGCTGTTTTCAGGGACGATCCCTCACCATTCTGCTGAATTTTTCGCATCACTATTAATACTCTTGTGAAGAGGACGGGAGGAGTCCGTGCTCCGCGGATCGTAATGTGGCACGGGTACCGAGCCTGCACACATCACACTCTCGATGGCTCGTTCGTGGCTGTAGGAGGCTGAGGTTTCGACAGCATCACAGAACATTCAGCTCTCACGCCTTCCTGAAAACACAAATCCTTAAAGGTTAGTGATACTGCGGGTTAAGACTTGTAATTAACTGTATCTTGCAAGTGCAAAAATACCTGCTGCTACTGCTAACCTTGCTACCGGCTCCATGGATACCGCCAGGACTATTACCACAGCCCTCACCACGGCGCCCCCTGCTGCTAACATTGACAGTGAAGGAAAACGGAGATGTGCCAGGGTTTTAGACGCTCTGTGAGCCTTGCGTCTTCACCAGCTGTTTGGTGCCTTTGAATGCGGTAGACTGGCTCACAAGGCCAGCAGTGCCCACCCCCCCAAAACGGAGGACAGGAGGAGGGAGGAGGACGAGAATTCTGAGGATGGCGGCACAGGGTACGGGGGAGTAGTCACGCGGAGCCGTCACCATGGCAACAGGGTGCCGTCGCATTCCTCAGCTGTCTCCGGATTCCTCGGGATCAGTGCGTTCCCACAGACTCTCTCTAGCTGCCTTGTGGATGGGAGACGCCTAGGAATAACCGAACGGGCACTATGGCCACTATAAGCCCCCCCGGGCAGATAAATTCTGTTGGACGGCACAAACCGATGAATGCAGCCACTAAATTACCACCCATGTTCTTTTTTCCTCATTGTATTTACAGCAGGCATATGACCTTTAAGGTCTGGGAAGGGTCAAATCTTATCTTAATCCTAAGGCCTAAGACAGATTCTTTCCCAAATTAAGAAAATGGAGACTCATTTTCAGTATGTGTGGGAACAAGTCTCATTCACACACAAACCTAGAAGCCTGCTCTGGAAATGTGACCAATCGGCACGGGGCACCTCACATCTAACCAATGACAAGGAAGGCAGCCGGCTGGAACGGCTCATTTATCAGCAGCGGGGGGGTTAGGCATTATGGTAATTAAAGTCTCTGATTGGCTATGGGGCTGCTTTCAGATCTCTTATCCAAAAAAATTGCTTACAAAAGGCTCCAAAATCTCTGGATGCTGGAGATCAGCTAAATGGGAGAAAAGTGGATTTTACTGGGTTTTATTTCACGGTAGGGAAGCGTGCTTTCGGCTATTAATATCACCACAATATGCTTTACAGCATCACTGTAACAAGTGTCATTAAAATAACAACCAGAAAGGGATGTTCTATAATAAGATGTCTAATTTCGTGATTATTTAAATAAGAACTTGATGTTTTTCAGCACAGGAAGCTTGACTAATTTGGATGTACTTTTTTAGGAAAGAAATAAAAGCCTGCAGCTGAAACTGATGGTGCTGGTTCGCAGGATTTGGACACTTTTCATGTCCTACACGAGCTGTCAGGGCCTTTCCCAGACCTGACGGGCTGTCAGGCACTACAGGTCCAGCTGAAGCATGGCATTGGTAATATGGACACAAAACACATCTCTGTTTCTGGCCCAGTGCCTGTTTGGCTACTTCGTTAAGGTCGTTAGGTGGATAGAGTGCTGGTGCTCATTGAGGCAGGGTGAGGTTATGGGGGCAGGGGCTGCCTAGTGCTGGCAAGAATGGGAATCGGGAGCTCAACTAATCTGCCTCCCATTGGTCACTTGGTTAAGCTAATCAGAGATTGGCTTCACGTGCCAGCCTGAGGTCCAACGCTTTACAGAGCAAGAGCGCCCCCCAGTGGGACACGGGACACTGCTTTGACTGTGGAGAAAGAGGAAAGGCAGATGACGAAGACAGGAGTGAGCTTTAGGGTGACTTAAAGGAGGGTCCTCTTCAGATGTGGGACTTAAATAAAGGAGCTTTGAGCACCAAATACCCAGCAGCCCCTTCTCAGCTGAATCAGCTATATTCCCAGGGCGGTGTTTCATCAGACCTGAGGGCACTCAGACGACACTCACAGCATGTGAGGACCATCGTAAGCATGCTCTCTAATCCTGGGCAAACCTGCATTTACAACGTAGCCAAAATGCTTACTCCCCCCCCCAGCCAACATCTGCCCACACATCTGGATTGATTAGAGACAGCCAGATGCGTAACGTTAACCTAGGCGAGACGGCTAGTTAAATATCTGGGTTATTTACGCCTGACATTTGGGCCTCCTGAGACTCCTCCTCTGATTTTCTCTCTTGTGCTACAGCCAAAATAAACCCCATAAACACTCGAGTAAATTAGGTAGATACAAGCATTGGCGAGCGCCAACATAACACCACCCTTATGGTAAACAGATTACAACCAACTCATCCTGCAACCAAGGCTAATGGTTCAGCAGCTAAAATAGATACACTGGACTGGCTTGATGAAGAGCCTCTTCCATTTTCTAAAGTATACTCAGTTCAAATTGCATTTCCCTTTGTGTCCCTGCTTACATTTTTCTTCTTCTCTTCTCCAGGTCTCCTGGTTCCTTAAACCTCTCTCCCATGCAGTATGTGCAGTTATAACAGCTAGTGGTCTCTGCTATAGGACAACACTCAAAAAATGATCATTTGCACCAAGTTAAAACTGGAAGAAGAATGGTCTGTAAGGTATTTTCCCATTTGTAGGTACAGACTCCACAGCTGTCATCGGCTAAGTTGTCAGTCAATCGACATTGTGCTTCTAGAAGGTGGCAGCAGTAAGTGCTTAGATTTTGCATTTTTACACCATTACTTTCAGATCTTTCCTTTTGGTTTTGTTTTCTTTTTTAAACTTTTATTTTGCTTATATAGCTTTTTCCTTATTAATAATGACAGCTTGCGCCCCCCCCCCCTCCACACACACACACACACACACACTGCCGAGCTAAACACCCTCCAGTGCAACACCGAAGCCCCCCAGGGTTGCAGCGGGTGTGAACAGAAAGGGCGACTGGCTGGTTCCTCCAGAGTTTCCCAGCCGTGACTCTGCGGTCGGGGATGAGAGGACCCAGATGGAGGAAACAGACAGGGTGGGGGCTGGGGGGGGGCTGCTGTCTGCCATAATCGGGTCAGGTCTATCACAAGCAATTGGTACCACAGCCTGGTTCTGGCCTAGGGGTTTGGACCTACAGCTGTCCTGAGGATGATCAGCTTCTGATTTTCATCTGGCATTTACCACGGTAAAGACAATAATGAGCTGAGGGATTTAAAGCAAGACTAACACTCCTAAAGAGATACTTAGTGCAGCTTGAAGCATTTACAAGCACAGCTGTACAGTATAGCAACAGGAAGGACCTTATTGTGAATCATCTCATCCATCTTCTAGATCCTGGTCGGGGTCATGGAGGCCTGGAGCTGATCCCAGGCAGCACAGGGAATAATGCGGGGGGGGCCATCCTGGGTGGGATGCCCAGATTTATAGGTCGAATTACACACTGTATAACTTGGTGTGGACGAATACATCTTATTTAAAAATATAAATCATTTCTTTATTGTGCATTTATTGCATGAAAAGATCTCTCATTGTGAGTCTGATCTCATCATTTGGGTAAAGCCAGGCGAGAGCTGAAGACAGCGGGAGGGGGAAGGGGTGACACGTGGTAACAGGTACACAGAATCAAAGGCTGTCTACGCCATCTGGATGGGCACAGTCAGGAGAGCTTGGTAGCAGAACATCTAAAGAGCAGGGAGCACGTCCGTCAGAGTTATTAACAGACAGCTGGTTCATCTTCCAGCCCTGTGATGTTTCTGGTGTCGTCACCTGCGTGTTCCTGTGTTTTTTTTAATCCTTTGATTACAGGCACTGTGTCTGGTGGATTATGGGTCCATGGCCAGGTTCCTAACACAAAGCTGTTCACCTAATGATGGAACACAGGGCCAGTAGGAAAACATCCATGATTTTGCTTCATTATATAACATTTTTTTTTGCAGACACTTTTATCCAAAGCAATGTGTAATAGAAAAAACAGTATCATGCAGTCCCTGGAGCGACCGCTGACCCTGGGATTAGAACTGATCAAACTGATTGGCAACCTCCTGATCTCAGGAACAATGTCATCAGATCGTCTTTCATCTAAAGATTTTACTACGATTTTACTTCGATGCTACTCATCAATCTATATGGGTTACCAAGCTGTGTTCATGGCGACTGTGCCTTTGCAGATGGTTAGCGGTATTCCGACTCACATACAGCTGGGGGGGGAGGGGGCTGCGGTGTTTTATGGGATCAGCATATCAATGGGCCAGATCCATGTGAAGCAGCTCTTCCATTCGAACAATTCCTCCTGACCTTTCGACGTTCTCCGAAGAACACGGGCTGCATTCCCAGCACTCAGTGTGGAACGTGTGAGGAACTGGCCTTTTCAATTTTGCTAAGTGCCAGCCTTTTGACTGCACGATGAAGGGCAGACAAGATGAGGGAGGTGGGGGTGGCCGGTCCCTGTGCATGCTGGGAGAGCACTGAAACACAAGCTAAGAGAGAGCGAGGGCCCTTGAGTGCGGACTGCGATTTCCAGCCATTGATAAAGAGCAGAGCTGACGGCTGATCCTGACTTAGCTGTTGCGTGTCGTGGGGAGAAGGTGATCAGCCTGGATACTTTGTCATTTTTTAAGCACGTTCCTGATTCAGACTCGCGTCTTCACCCAGAAAACAAGTAAACAGGAAGATATTGATGTTGGGTTTTTGTGCGAAAAGGAAGCGTTTTCTCAGGCACTTCATTAAATTCACAGCTGGCCCCTACTGCCTTAAAACGACAGTAAAACTCGAGTTAAACGCACCATCTGATCTCAGGGACAACTATGAAATGTATTCAATTAACTACCCAGTTTTATGTAGGACTTTGGAGAGACGAGTGTGAAGCCTCAAGGACAGATTTATTACGGACCCCTACTGTTAAGAAGAAAGAGTTTAAAGTGACTTTGTGAAGAGACACCAGGAGGATGCAACACCAAGCAGCCTGCACAGAATCGTCTGGAAGGAACAGGCTCAGCGACGTCATGGCCCCATGACAGCAGCCCATGTCCCCCCCACGCCCCCACCGCCGACGGGAACACCACCTAAGGCCGGGAGGAGCTGAAGTGGGGGGGGTCTGGGGAGAGACACGGGACCGGGGGGTGAGTTACGAGACAAACACACAGGGAGGTGGCGGGGGGGGAGTGATAGAAGCTTCCAGAAAATCAGCCATATTGAATGGATTCCTAGGCAGGCTGGGAGAATTTACACAGTATACAGCATTTGTGAACACAGAATAGGAGTAAAATGACAATTCGCTTAGTATTTCCAGTCTTCCCCGTAGCCGTTACCATCTTGACACAGAGTCTGATGGATCTATCAATCGGGGGTGGCGGAGGGGGACAGGAAAGCGACTGGAGCCAAACGTCGTTCCCCCAGCTCCAGTTGAACACCGCTTCACACTTACAGGATGACGTACATTCAGGTCTCGGCCCACAAGCTCATGGCAGCGCGTCGGCATAGTAACGGCAGGACCCACAGAGAGATAGCGGGATAAACAAACACCCCGCGTTGCATATAAACTTTACACACACTGAGTTAAGCATCAGATCTTGTAGTAATACTTACTAGAGCAGTGTTTCCCAATCCGGTCCTCAGGGACCCAGAGTTGGTCCGAGTTTTTGCTCCCACCAAACAGTCCACATTTTTCATATTGGGAACTGAGAGAGACCAAAAACCTGGACTGTCTTTGACTCCCTAAGGACCAGACTGGGAAACATTGTACTAGAAATCTGATGATGCTGCAGCCAGCCCCACGCGGTCCCCCGGCCCCCTCCCACGGCCTCTGTCAAGCCTCGATGGCGAGTCTCACCAAAGGCATCTGAGTCGTGCCTGACTCGTGTGAAGCGGGCTCCGCATTTCACTGCTAAGTGACAGACATGAAACAAAATGAAAAGCAGGCTCTCTGCCCCCCCCCCCCTTCGGTCCACTCATTGCGATCAGATAACGAGAGCATGGACAGCGACTAAGGCGCATTCTTAACTCCGTCTTTGGCAGGCATCTGCGGCGGCCCGTGTGGCAGCATGTGGGAGAGCGTCCGGAATTAAACACGGGAGCTGATGCGAATTATGCGTTTGGCGTTTCAGAGAGCAGAAAGCCCCTGCTGTGGCCAGGCGGGAGGGGGGGGTGTGTATGCATGTGTATCTGTGTGTTAGCTATGATTTCCCATGCGGAGGCATCACATGGGTCCATGAGCTTTGGGACATTCCGGCCCGGAATCCCAGGCCGGATGGACTGAACGCAGCACCTCCTGCGTCACCGTCATCGCAGCCAGGAAGAGACTGGCTCTTGTCCCGCCGTCCCCATTCCCCTCCGATCTGATTTCAAACGGAGCCACAGTGCCCCCTGGAGACAGCGTACAGAGTAGCGGACAGACAGACAGCTAGTGCAGGTGGCCCTGAGAGGGTCACAATGGATGGGATATCCATCCCACACGGGGTCAATCTTGGCCGCTGACTTGTGACCATTTAGCTGTGGAGTAACATCCTCACACACCCACTGATGGCACCATGCCCACGTTGGGTAAAACTCAGCAGTGCAGAACCGGGGCCCAAGCACAATCAGGACTGCTTTCGGTTTTCAGGGAAGATTCCGGATTCCAAAATTAACGTAGATCACTGGTAAGGCAAGCGACTGAGAAGAACATGAACTGTAACAGGAAATGTGTTAGAAAGAGTGCAATTCAGTTAAAGCTGACTGACAGACCGTGAAAATGAATGAACAAGGAGCACAGACACACAGACACAGGCAGACACACACACAGACAGACAGACACATACACAGACACACACATACAGACAGACAGACAGACACACACAGACAGACAGAGACACAGACTGACACAGACAGACAGACACAGACAAACAGACACACACACAGACAGGCACATACAGACAGACACAGACAAACAGACACACACACAGACAGGCACAGACAGACAGACATAGACACACACATACAGACAGACACAGACAAACAGACACACATACAGACAGACACAGACAGACACACACACACAGACAGACACACACAGACAGACACAGACACACACGCAGACAGACAGACAGACAGGCAGACACAGGTTTGTAATTATATCTTTGTGGGGACTCTCCATTCATTTCTACGGGGAAAACTCTAAACCCAACCTGATGACCTTAACCCCAACCCAACCCTATCTTAACCATAAGTAACCAAATAAAATCCGAGACTTTGGGCATTTTTACTTTTTTGATCGCATTCACAGATCTTTGTGGGAACTTGAAAGATGGTCCCCACAATGTCAAAATAACATGTTTTATCACAATGTGGGGGACATTTGATCCCCACAAGGTAATATAAACCTAATCCACACACACAAACAGCTGCTCTTCTCTGGGTTCGCTGGCTTATCTCTGTAAAGGCTACCTTGCTCACAGCAGGCAAATTACACGCTACGTAATCATTTGTCACCGAGGGCAGGTTGACGATTGGTTGCTGCCAAATCGGGCAGCTGCGAAGGTGCTCCTGTGGGCCGGAAATGCGACGGCGCATCATTTGGCTGGTTGGGGGGCCTGCCGCCTATGCCACTGTGATTTCTCTTGGCTGTAAAATGATTAAGGGTCCTGGGGCTTTTTAAGGGAAGTAGCAACCCCCCCCCCACAAGAGTGTGGCGGACAATAAGAACGAGAAACAGGAAGCTGATCACACGCCTTGTGTTTCACACAGCCTGTGTTACACAGGATGCATGCGTCACATGCAGAGCGACACATTAGTGACAGAAATTGACACAGAAACTGCAGTTTGTGCTGACTGTGCAGGTCTGCTTTCAGCTTTGGCTCTGCAAGTTTACCGGGACCTCTAATGCCTAAAATGGGTGTGTCACATCTGCACAGAGATTTCTGTCACATTTTGTCACATGTCAATGTGGTTGTCCCCTGACGGTCACATGATCCGTCGTACCCAGGTCCGCCTTCGTCCCCAGTCAACATGTCTTTGGTGACAGGCCAGGTGGCGCCCCCTGGAGAGACACCGATGCAGTTTATTAACCCCTGGCAAGAACATCACGGCACCTGTTGGACTAATAATAAAAGCTATTTTTACAAATAAACACAGTGTCTGACAAACCGCGAAAAAGTTTGCTTTTTATCATAGACGTAACACAATGCATGCTGGGAAGGCCGTACTGCCTGCGAGAAGACCCTCTTGGTAGTAGATGTACATCCACAGCTATATACTTCAGTGCTTCTCTCAGCAGCCAGGCGTACAAGTGTTCTGACAGCACAGAAGCGGGGAGATTTTAATGAAATGGTGGAGAGTGACGAATGCACACGTGCCATCCTTCAAAGTCAAGAGTGGGGACAGTCACTGGGGGGTTGAGAGGGAGATGGCTAATTACTCTTTTTGCAACACTGCCCCTGTTGGCTGGAGGACCCTTGACATCCACAGTGGGGTGGCGGTGAGAAGGCTTCAGGGAGGGGCTCCTAGCAGAAATTTAATGCCCCTCTGTGATGCCTCCCGCCCCCACCATGGATGTTAAGGGTTCTCTAGCCAACAGGGGCACTGTTGTGAATAAAGTAAATCGTCTTCTCCCTCTTAACCTAACACAACCCCCCTGCACATATCAGTCTCTATTCCCACTCGGCAGATACAGGAAGTAAAAAGACACAGGAGTCAAGTGGACCAGTGGAGCTGTGACATCTGCATAGGACCCTTTAAGAGAGACTCACCTGTTTGTCTGACTGCATAGATAAATCATCATGAGCTGAGCACGTCATGTTCTGAAGAATAATCCAACACAAGTGCATATATATATATATATATATATATACATTAAAGCTGGATTTCAGGCAGTTACATAAGACATGAATAACCTAACACATAGTATGATTGAGCGTCAACGCGCTGACCCGCGTGAATAATGCATGAAATCTGAATGCATTAGCGCCGATGGCCCGAGTGTTTAACCCTGGGATCGCTGGACACGTCAGCGATCCCAGGGTTTCCTGCACCTGTCTGAGATGAGCGCTGTGAACATGGCGGTCTCGAGGTGTTGACCTTCAGGGAGCTCAACAATACATTTAAAGTAAAATGGGTAACTGATTTTATCATAAATAAGGATAGTTTATGGAATATTTTCCCCAATTATTTCTTAAGTTCTTTAAGTGGTGTATGTTTCTTTTTACAATGTAACTATTCAATAGAAAAACTTAATTAGCAGATTTTCATAAGCAGGCGTTTCAGGCGTGGCTACTGTTCTACAGTCACAACTTTTCACCACATCGATGCTTTATTTGGAACAATAAAGACATTCTTTATAAAAATAAGAGTATTTTTTCCGGTCTTGGTTTGAGAATGGGATTATCAAAGTCGGTCAATTATTGAATGGACAAGGCTTATTACTTTCTTATACAGAATTCCTTGACAAATTCAAAATTCCGGTGAAACACAAAGAATATGCTATTGTGTTTGGTGCGGTGCCAAGAAAGATTGTCCTATTACTACGAAATTGTGGTCAAATGAACACTGAAGTTTGGGCGGACAAAATTTTGGTTAAAGGAATTGATGTTTTAGAAAAAATTGCAATTATAAGTTTATCAGAAGTATATTCAAGGAACGTTATATTCCAACTTCAACTGTTTTTTGGTCCTCTTTATTTGACTGTATTAATTGGAAAAGAGCATGGACTAATATTAATAAACATTTTGTTTGTAATAACACCAGAGAGGTATCATTTAAAATTTTGCACAGAATTTATCCGGTAAAACAGGTAGAGATTTAATTTAAACATAGAGGACACCTGTCAGTTTTGTAATTTATCAAAGGAGACCATTGTTCATCTTTTCTTCCATTGTTTATACTCTAGATTATTTTGGATAGACATGTCTAATTTCTTGACGAGAGCTTTTGAAATGTTGATTAAAATTGATTTATATGATGTAATGCTTTATTTTACAAGGGATACTTGAACAGAAATGTATGTTTTATAACACAGCTCTTTCTAATTCTCGGAAAATTCCATATCCATAAAAGAAAATGGTCTGGTGCTAAGCCAATTTTTTTCTTCTTTTTATTAATGAGTTTAAACAATACAGCACCACTTTAAGTTATATTAAAAACAAAAAAGCTATGAGATCAGACGAATTAATTCTTTTTACTTGCGTAATTACCCCTGGCGCATTCTTATTTGTTAGACGTGGCTATTATATTTTGTATTCTGTATGTCTGGTATTTGGAAATGAATGTACATTGTTTGTGTTTTATTTATGTACAGTTCTTGCAACAAAAAAAAAGAGATGAGCGCTGTGGGTCCTTCCTGATGCCCCGCCTACTTTCTCACCTCCACGATTTGCATGAAGAAGTCACGTGAAACCTCAAAGTTGATTGGGCTCAGATGTGTGTTTTGCCCAATACGAATTGATTTAAAACCTTTCTGCGATTCCCAGACTGCTAGGCTGGTCGGATGCCTACATCCATTAATCTCTCCAAAACTCGGGAATGGAGAAGGCGTCCCGCGATCGGACGGTAAGTGAGTTGCCGTTCATTAGGTTTTATTTAAATTGCCATTAAGAAAACCGAGTTAGCGAGAGCAATGGGCTGTGGGTCACATCTCATTACACGCGCCTTAAGACGCTGAAAAATACATTTACAGAATATGCGGACATCCCGGAGAACTAATTTACCAGGTAGGTGCTAACGTTCACTTAATTCCAGAGAACGGGGCTTTCTTACGAGGTCCACTTTCACAAACTTTTGCCGTCCATCCGTCTCCTTACAGCGGCATTTGAAACCAGTATAAGCACCTCACCCAACAGGAAGGCTCCCTACCTCCCTGTCTGCCCTGCTTATTAATCTGTGTGCTGAGAGTAGCTCGATCCTTAAAGACAGGTGCACGGGCCAATTTGTCATCTTTCTGATGGCACTAGAATGCGCCCCCTGGGGATCTTTGAGGGATTCCTAGCTAAGTAACACCCTATGCTGTTTCTGCGCACACACACTCTTCCACATCTTTTATTAATGATGCTTGATCTTGTTTTATTATTTATGTCAACAAATAAACTATATAAAATTATGCCTATGTCCCAGATTAGTGAGTATTTTTTGTCTTATTTTGGACTCACTCTGGATTTCTGCACAGAAGTAGGTCACCTTACTAGTAGTATAAGTAGTATATATCAAGTATGTATCTAGTATATATACTAAGAGATACTTGGTATTCTATATTGCTTGGTATTATTCACTTTCCTTATGTACAAACACACACACAGCCATCACAGGCAGGATCTGTTACCGTGTCCACGGACAGCCATGTCAGCTGGATTTTCGGATCACACCTCGCCATTGTTTGTCTGGTAATGACCCGACAAGCCCTGTAGGGGGTGTTGTAGAGTCAACATGTACAGACCAAGCACCAACACTGGCCATTCACGCCAGGAGCTCAGAGCCTGATCATGATTCACAGAGTGTGCCCCCCACTCTGTTGGTGTGGGGGGGAGGGCACATTCTCCACTACAGCAGGAGCCAGCCAACTCATTTCTACATCTTTCACTTTTAATTTATTTCTTGTTTTATCGATTGCCCAATGACATGCGAGAAGGAGAGAGGGAGCGACAGGAAGCGGGAAAGAGGCGTTCTCCTTTCGAGCTGGCATCTGCTGAGCCCCATTCAGGCGGCTCCAGAACCAGCGGGACCCAAAGCCATCGTCCTCGCGGACCAGTGCGCTGGTCCCGTGTTTACCCTAATCACCCATCAGCTAGATGTCTGCACCATGGCGCTGATGGTGGTGAAAGGCTAGGCCGACACGCCGACTCGGAGGGGACGCTTAGTTACCGTCTCATTAGTATTCCATGCTGCGGCCCGGTGAGCATGTGCCCTCTACTTGTGTGTATATATGGGCTAAGGCCAATCAATATCCATCCAACCCACTTGAGTGCTTCAAAAGTATCTAGTTTTGTCCTTCTAAAACATACACTTGACCCCCAGCTACTTCTCTTTGTGTCTGAGAGCCCTTTTCACCAGTAGGGGTGCCGGCTTTCGACCAGCGACCGCAATCGAACAGCGGAAACAGAGACAAATGCTCAACCGTTATCAGCAAGGAGGTAAGATCTAATCAGAATTACTTTATTAATCCCCGTAGGGAAATAGTCTCACATTACAAGACAACTCCTGATAGAACTATAGAACAATAAAGTAATTGAAGTGAAAGAAATAAAATAGGATAGAAAATAAATAAAATAAAATAGTAATAAAATAAAGATAATAAAAATAACCAATAAAATAAAACCTATAGCAGCAGTTCTGTTAACCTCAGATATGCGAGTTGAACAGTTTTATTGCGACCGGTAGGAATGATTTCCTGTGTCTCTCCGCTGTGCAGCGTGGAAGTTTTAGCCTGTTGCTGAACGAGCTCCTGTGGCTGCTCAGCGAATAATGGAGCGGGTGTGAGGGAAAGTCCAGTATTGTCCTTATTTTGGACAATGTTCTCCTCTCCAAGACCATATTGAAAGAGGAGGTGGTCAGGGTGAAGAAGCAAGAGGAACAACTAAAGATTCTGCACATGCATCACGACACCTGCAAATTCACCTCAAGGTCACATGTCTGCTGCCCCTTAGAGGTCAAGATGTATAACTGCGCCTGATTTTGGGAGTGAGCCTCTGATTGATGATGATGATTATATCGCAAGCAGAGAAAAGTCCTCAATTCAGAGAGGAGCCAGATTGGCTGAGCTTATCTTTATGGCCATCATATTCTAGCCCATGTGGCAAAAAGATTATTAAAGTAGAAAATGTGCTACGAAAGTGTATTGCCACGTTCTGAACACTTTTTAATCTCAATGCCATCTTTCTGCCTTAACATTTTAATAAGATTTCTTAATATCTTCATGCGTCTGCTTGAAAAGTTATTTTACTGCTTCCATTCCTTAATACATAATTACTTTTTTGTGGTAGTAATGCCACACGCTGTTGATTGTACAGGGTTATAGAGGCGGATGGGGGGTGGGGGGGGGGTGCATGCATGCTCAGGACGGTGTGGTCACACCCGGGGCTCCTGGGGGAGATGAGTGTGCACCCAGTTCTAATTCATCCGTCAGCAGGGCCCTGTGAGCGCGGCTCCAGTGTGGTGAAGATGGCCCCCCCGCCAAGCTGATTTTCATAAACCAGAGCCACGGTGCTCTTCACGCTGCCTGATGGCCCCCACCCCCCCAAAAGAGCACTTCAGCTGTTAAGGCACGTGATCTCAGCTAAGAAGTTGTCTGCCAAAACACCCCCTTTCAGCACAGCAGGGCGCCACCCTTGGGAATATGGATATGGATGTTAAGGGGGGGGGGCTCTCTGGACCGGAAAGGAACAAGGCACAGCCCCCCAGGGGTCTTGGAGGGGCCGCAGATACCCTGGCACATTCCAGAGGCCAGCACATGACAGAGGCTCTTGAATACGTAAAATTTCTGATTTTGATTTATAACCTGGTCAGGTGTAAGGCTGAGATTTTGTGAGATTTGCTCTGTGCTGTTAGGCCATTATAATAGCTGACATGATTCTAAGGCAGTACCGTTATGTAATTATAAATGACTCTGAACTGCAGGAAAAAACACAATCGCATTTACCAGCGATCTCTGAGCTTTTTCAAAGGAAGCATTTGTCATCGAGCCTGACGAACAAAAGCGGGATCAGGCAGCCAGAGCGTGATGGCCGTGCGCGTACATCGAAAACGGGCCTATTACGGCTGAATTACCGAGGCTGCCGGGAAAAGCGTACACCTCAGCGGATTCATTCCTCAGTGCTAAACAAAGAGGAGGATTTAATTACAGACATAATCCTACGGAATTACATGTTTAGGCGACAACCCCGGCGCCGTGCCAGTTGGTGCTGTAATGACTGTCACCTCTGAAATCGGGTCCTAAGTGCTGCTGACCTCGCGGCCACAACTTATCAGCCAGAAGAAGCCCTTTCCAAAGCAGTGGCATGTTAAGAAAGCAAACTGGATGTAAGGAGGTCATGTCTGTGGTTCAGGCTCCATTAACTTGGGACACTAGTCATGATTTCCCATTGCAGTTTCATTCACCTTTAATGGTTCATTGTCTCATTAAGGAAAAACAGCACTATGTCAACTAGAGATGATAAGCTCTCCTTAGAGCAGAGAGTGACAGATTTTAAAATATAGGTGCTTCAGTGATGTGTGTTACCACGTCTTGTGTTCATTCATAAACTATGACTGTGGTCTGTGTGTGTGCTTGTGATTATGGGCACATGTTCAAGTGTGTGTTTGTGATTGGGTCTGTTTTGCTCTCATCCTTGACTTATTTTCCCAGAATGCACTGCAAGTTGCGTAGCCATGTTGCAAACTTGTGTGCAGCTTTGACGGACAGTTTTGGCTCAGTAGCTTCTACGCAGGGGAGTCTCGAAATTGCATGAACAAGTCTTAACGGCCTCTATGTGGGCCGTGCGATCTGATCTGTTCTAGCCGAGTGCCGCTGTGCGTTTGATGATGGCATGGTCAAACCTTGGGGACATCGACAGCAATGCCGCGGTTGTTATTGTCACTCTGATTGCTGCTTTGCTGAGACCCTTCTGTCCCAAACTCGTACCTAGTGCCTCCACTAGCTTCCCAAAAATGCCAGGAGATGAAATTATCCAGGGCCCAATGTGTGGGCGGCAGCACGGGGAGGGGGGGCGGGGCCCATGTAGCTGATTTATGGGGAGACAGGCGAGGCTGGCGAGGAGGGGGGCTACCACACGTTTCAAAATGCCTTATAGTAGCTGTCACTGAGTCCAGGCCAGAGTATTGCCCCCAGTGCATTGTGGGTACACAACAGAGCTAGTGAGGCTGATGGGACACAGTGCAGTGGAAGATAAATCACACAGCGATATCAGGCAGGGGGATGACGGGGAGTGCCCCCCTTCCCTGCCTGAGCCTCAATGTCCCTGTCATCGTAACACATGTCTGTGTGAGTGGCCCCTGTGGGGCTGATGGAAACTGCTTCAGAACCATAAAGTTCACCATGCGTTACAGACAAAAGCATCTGTGGACTTTGACTGTGGTCTAGCAGATGCCCACAGGGGGGTGGTAAGCTGGCAGGGGTGGGGGGTGGGAGGCTGTTGGTAGGCTTTTTGGCTCCTTTGCCAGCACATATAAAACATCCTGGGCAGAGCTGGTCTTCGCTGCTCAGGCTACATCATGACATTTAGTGAGACTCAGAGGAGATCTGGGATTCATCTCCCTCGTAGGACAGGAGAGGAAAGGGTGAGAAAGATAGAGAGACTCTGTGTGTGGCTCTGTGTGCCTTTTTGTAATTATTACATTGTGTGGACCTGATTTCCCCAAAATGTGATAAAAAAATCTTTCACTCTCTACCTTCTGGGGGCATTTTTTCAGTCCCCACAAGGGGAAATTTTATAAAAATCTGTGACTAATCAAAAAACTAAAAATGCCAAAAGTCTTTATATTTTGTTTGGTTACTTATGGTTAAGGTTGTCATTCTTTGGATTAGGGTTTTGCCCATATAAATGAATGGATGGCCCCCACAAAGATATGAATATGTGGACTGTGTGCTTGAGTATGTGTGTTTGAGAGGGAGAGGTAGAGAGAGGGAGGGAGGGAGGGAGGGAGGGAGGGAGGGAGAGCACACTGACTGTACTCAAAAGCTCAAACTGCAGCTGTCGTTGGCTGAGCTGTTTTGGATGATGAAACAGCCAAGAAAACTTCTTTCTTAAAAGTCATTATAAGAAGCGAAGTATCTGACTCCAGCGTGACTCCAGCGTGACTCCCGCTGCTGACAGCCGTCCGCTCTGACGTCACGTTGTGTCCCTGTGTGTATGTCTGTGTGACATCAGGCGTGTTCTACATATGTACGTGACAAGCCCCAGGCAGTCGGCGTGGTTACCGTGGTGTCACACACATCAAAGGCACTAAAGAACCCCCTGTGCATCCCTTCTGATGTGTGATTACCCCACCCCAACCCATGGTGCACGCTGGGCATGTGAGAGGTGCGGGGTGGGGGGCTGATAGCTGACGGCCGCTCAGCTGGCGGGGGCAGCGTCGGGCTACAAGGCCTTGTGGGTTCTGACCGTCCGACGCAGTCAGAGAACATCATGTCTCCATGAGCTGCTTTAGCCTTGGCTGTGCTACCGGGGCTGCCTGGGGGGGTGGTGGGGTGGGGTGCTTAAAAGGTTATGTGACTCTCCTGGTTATGACAAGTCCTTCTGAGGGCTAGAGACAGCCCGATTTACATAGACCGTTTTTATAGCCCTTAGGATGGATGTATTTGGAATGAGTTTGAGTTTTATTGACCATAATAAAACCATATTAACCATTTAATCTCAGGCTTGGAAGACTAAAGTCCCTAGCCAAATACAAATAGTCAGAAACACTCGCACAGCTCAATAACTATTAAGAATTTACAATAATGGAATAAAATATGATAGACCAGCTTTTTCTGAAAAAACAAAATTCGGCAGGCTTTATACAGGAAGCGGGTGTGAAAGAGCCGCAAACTGAGGTAAAGGTTTTAGTGTAAGCCCTGGCTCAGAGCAGCTGCCACCTATTCATATGTGCCTTAACTCTGCCTTTATTTTGAGTTAAAGAATGGCTCAGTTCTCTGTAACTAGTCTGCCCTCTAGTGGTTAGATTGTGAGAATGTGCAGGACTTTGTGGGGCAGGTCAGGGTGTTTAGTCCAGCTGTCATCATGTAACCATCTTTCACTGTTATTTATTAAAGCCATATAGTTCAGTGTTTCTCAACCTGGTCCTCGGGGACGCTCCATGTTTTTGTTCCCTCCCAGCTCTAGGGGTCCCTGATGACTGAGCTGAGAAACACTGGAATAGTTGATGCTTAATTTTCATGAGGACTATGAACCGACAGATATTTCAGTTGTTGTTTTTGTCCTTCGGGGTGCTTCTTAAGGGCGTAATTATTTATTCATTGTGATTTGTTTATGATTTATTTATTTGTGACTTCTGGTTCTGCATATTGTGGCAGTGAGAACAGGTGATACTGTGTAGCAAAGGATGAGTGTGATTATGGCGGTGTTTTCAGCATGGGCTGTCCTGTAGGCCTCAGCCTTGAACCCCCCCAAAGGGGTGTAAATTCAAGGTCTGATTGCCAATATGTCCCCCAGAATACATGTCCTCCCCCCAGCTGAGATATAAGCCCCCCATTTGCCAAACCACAATCCCCCCCCACCCACTCAGTTCTATGTAAGGAACAAAAATAACACACTCCAAGCATTTGGCCGGCAGGAAGCATGAGTTCACATCGACTCATGAACACGGATTGGCCTCTGAGGCCCCAGGCAGGAAACTATACCCAGCTTCGGATCGATCGGGACACGAGGAGCACGGACTGAATCATCGTCTTTTCATCATCTGACAGCGAGGATGTTGGAGTGTCTCTCTCTTTTTTTTTTTTCCCCCCGTGAACTGCAGCTGTTGGCTTATTCTTCTGTAGATGAATCTAAGACCTCATGGTGACTTCTGTTCCAGATGCTCCGTGCACTGGATCTGTACTGGGGATCCGTCCTCGGGGTCCTGGGTGCAGCCAAGTGGTTTGCCAGGCTGCTGAGTCGCTGATGTGATTCAGACCACAAAACACTCACATAAATTATGTATAAAAACAAATTAACATGCAGTTAGGTACTGCGATTTCTCCTCTTACGACATAATCACAAAACAAAAACCTACAATGCAGGATTGCTGGACAGAATAAATTTCCCATAATGCATCTCATCCTTGTGCCCTAAGATGGGCCAGGATCCCTAGGATACCAGGGGCAGGGTTTTGGCTTCTGGGGCCCCACTCAAAAAGACTCTTTGGGGCCCCTTGCCCCCCCTCCGACATTTCCTAAACTAAATAAATAGCTTGTGAATTGACTCGGAAGATTGTAGCTAGCTTGCTGGTTAGCAGAACGCAATGCTTAGTATCCCCTAGACAAATGGTTTTATTTAGTATTTAGTGTAGCGACTCTTTAGTAAAATGACCCCTGGGGGCCTCACAGAAATGCGTAGCTCGAGTGTTGGTAACCACCGGCGCCATGTGATACGCAGCATATGTAAATAACGTACGTTTTTAAAGATAAAAGAGCTGTTTTGTATTCTAAGTGTGCCATGTCTCTCTCCCCCCCCCCCACCTTCCGAATCCCCATTTTTTCTGTCCAGTTCAGACTTTGGGCTCCCTTGGGTCCCATGGTTACAGGTCGCCTGTAACCAGAAAGGTGGCTTCACCTCCAACACTATCGGCAAGGGTGTAGGTGTTATACTGTAAGGCCTGCTGGTTATCTGGAATATTCTCAGGGGCTGGCTCACGGGGAAGTGATGGCATGGTAAATGTGGGAGGGGCCAGTAGCAGTTCACTTTTCACTGTCAATGCAGGGGAGGGGGGAATTTCCCATGAAGGCATTTTGGCCTCCTGCCAGGTGACCCTGAGACTATGTGATGTGATGCTTACATTACAGGAAACGCCCATGGATCACATCACGTATGACAGGTTACACATTCAGATCCCTCTTACGATGATAGACGGGGCGCGTTTCCAGAACTCTTCACTCATGACTCGCCTATTAGCTGCCCGCAGTTTGCGGAGGAAGCATCTTTGCGGTACACTGCATGGCTCGAAGAGATGGTGGATCAGGAATCTCATCAGACGCCGAACAAAACGCTCTGACGGGGGGCTAAGAGTCAGGATGGCCCCCCAGAAAGGGAATCATCCAAAGCTCAGGAGGCACGCTTGCGTCCGAACGGGAGGTCATGGCCCCCACCCCCACACCAGAACACCCCTCCGCATGCCCCACACTTGCCCCCCCATCAATGTACCTTCTGGCCAGATCCCTGACTCCCTTCTTACCCCTTCCCCCAGTCAGCTGATGGGTGTGGGCTCATGGGTCGTCATCACATGCCTCTTCTGAGCGTGTCTCCTGGGCCACTGAGACCCCGGGGGCTTTGTGAGCTCCGTCATAATCCCGTGTGGCCAGTCTTTCTCCTCAGATGCAGCCGCGAGAGGGAGACACTCTGTCTGCACGTTTCTGTGACAGATACAGACACCAGAGATTTTGGGTCCCCAACCCAGACCAATCCAATTATGTTCCAAATTTTTAGGCCCCCTCTTTTTCAGGGGCTCTTGGAATCATTTGAAGTGCAATTAGCCAAGAGGGAAACCTTCACAAGTCCAAAACGTGTCACCTTTAATGTTTAAGACCAGAATAAGTCTATTAATCTCAGTAACATCCTTGCAGAAACTTCTGTGCCTTGTGTCCAGGATGCCACACCTACCTCCACCTGGCATGCCCACCCGATTTGTCCAAGCTGCCTCACATGTGTCTGGGTCACATCTTTGACCCACTAAGACGCCTCTTGGCATCCTCTTCTCCCACGGTGACAGATGATGTCATCTCAGATCAGTGGTTATTGCTCATCACCATGACTACCGGACTGATTTTCATATGCTTGTGAGTATGAATATGCAGGGTTATGTAATACATATCGGTGCAGCTGCACAGGTGAAACACATGGTGTGACATGCACCAGTGACATCCCACCCAGTATCATTGGTGTCCAGATCCATCATGTGCACAATGGATCACTTCTGGGATGTTCAGGGCTGTCTGTTGTGCGTAGTAATGCAGGGATGCCCAGTCACATGACCCCCCTCCCATCCCAGAAAATGCCGAATGCATTTCAAAAAATGCACAGTTCTTCCAAATAATGTATACTGACAATCCATTAGACATCTTTATTCTTTTTTAATCTCTCTGCATGCCGTGGGTCGCTAAATAATGTATAAATAATATCGTTCATCAAAGATACAGATATTGCGCTGACAGCGACACCCAGAGGACAATGTGGAATTTTTCTTTGTGTGGAATTTGAGGGATTATTTTAAGACCTCCATTCTCTCCAAAACTGAGTCATTCTCTTCATAATTTTTGGCTTTTCGGTTGCTGACGAGTGCTCTGCTCAAAAAATAGCCCAGAATTTATGTTCAGTCTCTTTCCTTCTTCATTGCTTATGCTCTTGTCTGCGATAAATACAAAACACACCGTATCTTTTTTTCCCCAGTAGAACAGAATCAAGTCAGATTAATATCCAGACAATTTCCTCATTTATTTTAGTTTGTGCCCGCATATTACGCAAACATTTGCCGAATACTGACCCTCAGTCAACACAGAAAATTAAATACACACAATACAAATCAATAACACACATTGACAAAGAATGTAAATTTTTATCAATGTCCCACACATAGGCATTTAGCTTCCTTTTCCCACTAGTCAACAGAAACAGCAACTCTCCAGAATTACCTCCGTGAATACGATATTCATTGCTTTGGCTAATAAAAATCGCTAAACTCGAATTTCTAAATTCATAGCGGCATCTAGTGGCGACAAGGTTGAAATTCTCTATGTGCACTTCAATGACACTTCAACAAGCGCGTTATTAATGATATAAATGTCAACTTCCATGCAGATGAAATGAGTCACGATGCAAAGTCCACAGGATTTTCCCTGCTTCATTTTTTTTTTTCCTGTGAACACCTGAGTAAGACTCAAATTCAACATGTGAGTTCAGCTCCAACTGGAATGAACGGGTGCTGACCCCCCTCCCCTCAATCCGCTACCTGCACCCTGGTTGTCTAACCCCCTTCACTCTTCAGTCGCATGACCTTGCTCTCAGCATGCTTGTGTAGTCTCTGGGCGAGCGCTACGTGAACGCAGGTGGGGCGAACAGGACACCGCAGGCAGCGCACAACCAGCTGCACCTTTTACTTGAGGTTTAAACAACACCGTAATCAGGCCGTGTTGGGATCAAAGAGACCAGGAGCTCCTTGCCGACTCGCCCGTGTCTCTAAGTGGTGGGGCCGCTCGAAGCGGCCTCGTCCTCAAAGCGTTTGATGTGGAACGGAGAGCCGTCGTCTTGCAAATGTGTGCATTTCCACTTCAAAGGACACAGAGGTTACCACTGTCCAGCTGTCTCACCCTGCAGCCACCTCTGTCTGTACCCTGGCCTTCCCTGCCGTGTCCCCAAGCAGGACTCAGACGGCCCCCGCAGCCGTCACTCTCACTTTCCTGCTCAGTTTAATGAAATAGTACTAACAGTAAATGCGAAACCCAGAAGTTTCCAGAAGTGTTTAAAAATATTTTTGTTATTAAAAAGAAATTCAGAGTTAATTATTGCAACTGTTCTCTGATTGCTTATGTGTTGTGAGCCTTTCAAGCATGAAGTAACTAAAGAATTAAACAATCAAGTTCATTGCTAATTCATCCTCCGCTGGTTTTTTGAGCAAATGAAAAGGTGTATTTTAACAGCACAAACAGACTTTTTTGTGTGACGGAGCTGAAAAATCTGTTGGAAAACAAATAGCAATTAGTGCGATTTGAATTGTGTGATTAATGCAATTAACCATGTCAAGGCTAACTAATTAGGAGCTTATCTGGAGTGCAATCAGATGTGCTGAGTGCCTTTGCAGCAGGGAAGCCCACATACACTGGGGCTTGAGGGAACAACAACCTGTTCCATGGAGGGGAGCTGAGGGTGCGGGTTTTGGGGATGGCCTCTCAATCAGCCAGTAACAGTGGATCCCCAAGACTGGAGTTAGGAACCTCTGCTTTATTATTGGCAGATGGAGAGGTTATCCCAAAAACTCGCACCCATAGCGACTCTCCATGGATCAGGTTCAACCCCCGGTATAGCTGTGGCCAGAGATCGATTAGCACATGTAGCTAAACCCAGAGATCAATTAGCACCTGTAGCTAAACCCAGAGATCGATTAGCACCTGTAGCTAAACCCAGAGATCGATTAGCACCTGTAACCACACCCAGAGATTTATCCAACAGTTGGCTGCTGTTGTGCTGGGGCAGACATGGCTGCATGTCTGAGAGCCATGAAAGCAGAGGACAGACCCACATGCAGTTTTGTCTGGACTCCATAGCCTGGGGGGACCGATGGCGGATCAGCTCTCTCTCACTTCCCCAATGCTGATATTGCTATGGAAACCACCAAAAATAAAATAATAAAAGAGTCAGCTTGTCTGGATAATTTCCTCTTTTTTAAATGTTGGGGATTTCCTATTTAAAGGTACTGTTTTGCAGTTTCCTGTCAGAACAATAAGTGATACGCATGCACACACTCCCGTTTATTCATGCAAGATCTGCTCCCTGTAATGCTTACTCATATAGGTGCTGACTCAGGGGATCTTTATCATATGATGCGTATTAGACTAGGTGGTTAGCATCTCGAACAAAATGTCTGAAGCTGGTTTCTAGGGAAACAATAATGCGGGGTAAACGTTGCCGGTTTGTATCTTTAAAGAATTACACCCTGCATGGAAAATTACTTCTTAAATGGCATTATTTTTTAAATAATGTGCTGCATTTTTTGATGCTTATATCATCTTGGCCGGCTGTAAAAATGGCTGCTCTCCTATCAAGTCTTCTTCTTCAAGGTTGGTAACCCACTCACAACGCCACCCTGACAAGGTTGAAGGTGGTGATACTTCATAATGAGACACCACCCAACATCTGAAACGGTGCATTGCTAGAGAACACGCTGCTTGTTTTGTGCTGAATTACGAAAACCCAGACACACAGCTGTAGATCCATGGAATTCTGAGGGGGAGCAGATAGGCCACGAGGGGTGGGTGAAAGGTGATTTACAAATCTCCAAACAAACTTTAGACACTTTAGCCTTTGAGGTTAGCGAAATACATGGCGCAGCAATGAAACAGTTCAGCCTGGTGCTCTTGTGATGCTTGGGGCGTGAGGAGCAGGGCGGCAGCTCTGGGACGATACGCAGCTGAGTGCTTCAGCTCCACTGTGGAGCTTTCTGGATATGAAATAGCCGACCTGGGGAATGACACCGTCCCGGCCGGGAGCGTTTCAACACACTAGCATTCCGAAACGCTCCAGAGGGGCGTATCGCGTGTCTCTTCATCAAGTCAAGAAATTCAGCACGGGAAACCGGCTGCCATAAAACACAATGTAGGAATTTTAATTACATCACAAGCCCCATCCATATTCCTGATTTCGCCATCCTCTCGTACGTCCCTGAGCAAGGAAGCAAGGATTTATGGGTCATCTCCACCAGGTGGGGTTCGTGAGATGTAATCCCAGGGCCATGTCCCCCCCCTTTTGAAGAGCAACCAGGAGCTCTCATCTCATCTCCACTTGGAGCAGACAGGACCCAGACATCTGGACGGTCCCCGAGGCCCCAGTGGGGCCACTGTAAATCAAATATAGATTCTTCTCACTGCCAGTGACTGCCAGTGATTTTATTAGCAGTGCTGACCAACTCCGCTGTGTGGGGAGCTAGCTGCCTAAGGCATACACACACACACACACACACACACACATTAGGTATCTTTATCTCTGTGGGGATTCACCATTTATTACTATGGCCATAACCCTAACCCCAACTACGACGACCTTCCCAGCCCTAACCTTAACCATAAGTAACCAAACTAAATACAAGACTTTTGGCATTTTTAGCTTTTTCATTGCATTTAGAGATTTTTATAAAATTGAGTTTCCCCTTGTGGTGACCAAAAACATGTCCCCACAAAGTAAAGAGATTTTTATCACATTGTGGGAATAGACTGGGAGAATCACTGAAGGGCCTGCTGTATCTTACAGGCAACACAGCCAAGAAAAGAAAACAATAAAAAAATACTATTATGTTCAAGAATAGTGAACTAGCAAAATAACAAGTGTCAGCAAACTATTGGCACCAGAAGATTGAATCCTCTCCTACCGTCTCCGACACCGAGGCACACCTCAGTCACCCCAAAGGGGGGCTGGCAGCTAATTTACCTGGGGAGGGTTAGGCTGGCCAGTCCCCCCCCGCACACTCTGCTTACATCCCTTTTCCTCAATATTACATACAGAGAACCGCAAAGTTTTGCAGAAGAATGCAAAATAAATGTCAGAAGGGAGCAGGAGTGCGTGGGTGGGTGGGGGGGGGGCATTTTACAGGAATCCAGGCTGGGGAGTCCAAGAGCAAAGCCAGTGCAGGAATTTATACAAAATGCGAGGGATTCCCTGTGTGTGTGACAGAGGATCTCACCCCGAAGAAGCGAGCTGTCAGCTCTCACGGACACACTGACACACTAACACCGCTCGTGATAAACTCCCCAGACCCCCCACCCCCACATCATGACCATCACCATGATAACAGTCTGCTTCACACCAGCCTGTACCACTGCACAATCACTGTGTCACTGATTAATGAAATATACTGTTCTGAGAATGTTTTATGGAGAACAGTTCAAACACAGTAAAAAAGTTATACCCATTTTGCACAGTTGGTAGAGATTTGCACCCGAATTCCTGCTAAACTTGGACTACTTTCTGTAGCTCTTTCTGGTTATGCAGCAATCTGGGAAAGGTGGCACTCGTTCAAGAAACCATCTTTTAAACGCAGCCTTCGGCCAGATGGGGGGTGGGTCTGTTTTGCTCTAGACTATAAACAGGTTTACCTCTGAGGTAGGAATGAGTTATATGTTTATCCTAATAGAAACAAGGGTTGTCCTCTTGCATGCATGACAATCTTGCGGTTTTGTGGAGGAAAAACAGCGAATGATTCCGGCCCGCTGTGTGGTGTCCCTGTCAGCCGGAGATCTTGGGGGAAAACAACCCCTTAAAAAGGAATTCCTTTCAGCGGAGAGAATGTAATGTATGGATTTCAGCTCCCTGTAACACAAAACAGCAGCCGCACTGCTAAATTAGCTTCTCCTATAGAAGACAGAATATAAGATGTCATCCCCCTTGGCTCTGTGTGGGCGTCCACTAACAAAGCTCATCGAGGCCCCCGGCCACTGCCAAGTGCATGAGCAACGGAGGCTGCTGTTTATGGCTTCGGCGCATCGTGCGTCGTAAACATGGCATGTGGACGTGAAAGTAGGCGGCCCCTGAAACTCAAGCTGAAGTGTAAATGTTACATGGCCGAGCCCCCCCGAGGCACCCATGACGCTACACCCAGGGGCCAGTCCTGCACCTGGAAACAATGTGGGGGTGGGGGGTGCCGTGACCCGCATTTTGCTTTTTTCGGTCATTGGCTGCGGTGAGCAGCCGGCTGATTGGACGCTAATGGTGGGAAGCACCCTCGAGGACGTAGACAGCCGACGTGAGAGGCCAACCATCGTGAAAAATACATTCATGTTTTTGCTCTGGGTTACAACTGAGGTATGGCAGGTACCGTTCAGTCTCGGAGTGAACGGCGCCCCCCACAGGACACAGACTCAGGTCCCGGTCGGCCCGTACACAAGCTTGGCCAGGAAGCTGTGTCACATCAGTATACCAGATAAATATATGCATTGACATGGCAACTGGTGACAGGTGAATGCAAACAGTACAACTGTCACAGCCCTGAGGAAACCCCCCCCACCCAGTGTGGGGGTAAAGGCGAGGTGGAGGTTCCATGGGGGGACGTGCTGCTCTCCGTGGATGATAACATGGTCTATATGAGGCCTGGACACCACGGTTAGGATGGCTGGGTGGTCCAGCGATGAGCTGAGCAGACCTGCACGATGCACCTGGGCTCTCCCCCTCACAAAACTAACAGATGGGGCTCAAAGGGCATTTTAAGAATCCCATACAGTCCATTTTCCTGTTTCGCCATTCCTGTTAGCAACGCGCTAACTGCAGAATAAACATTAGACATTAAATCTCTCCGCTCTCATTAAACTTGCATTTCTGTGGGACGCATTAAAGCTGGTGTGTGTCCTTAACGCCGGCCCTTATCTGGTTGTACAAGCTGGGTTTTTCACCTGCAGAAAGGTGCATTGTGGGTCATGTGAACAAGACAGACAGTGAAATAAATGTGAAATTAAACAAGTGTTGAAACCGAAATCAAACAGAATGTTAAAGAAGACTTCAGAAAACGTGAAAACAAAGCAGCATTGAAAATAGTATTGATGCAGAAGCAGCTAAAGTTTTGACTAAGATTTCGCACATGAAAACAGTAAAAACAAAAGTGATGAAAACTACAGACACCCCCTGCTTCTCCCATTCATGAAAAGCATTTCATACTCTTGATGGATCGTTTAACTGGCTGCTTATTTCATCCTGAAGGTCCCAGATTCACTGCCATATTGCGCGGGCTTTATCACACACTCCAGATGGCGCTGTCTCGCCAGTATGCTGCACACCAATTGTGTACTGCCCAAGTTAGTGTCCATGAACTTATTTCTATTGCATGCTCTCACACACAAAACAAACTAAAGAAAAGGGAAAAGAGCCCAAGTGACAGGTTTCTCAGCGTGCCTCGTTACGCGAATCGTAAAACGGCTCGATGGTTCTGGGAGATCCAGCCTGGGCGAGTCGAGTGAAACACAGTAAAGCAGTTTAAGGCCTTTTTCCAGGAAAAGCCTTCCAGACCGAAACCTTTCCATCCAAGGAACGAAAGGAAAAAAATGGAAATACTAAAAGCCGAGCTGTTTTTCCTGCAATTACCTCCCGCTGCCCTGTTAGCCTACACTAGGTAGGTGTTACTTTCCATGTGTGGGCCTGAGTTACCGTGTTTGTCATGGGCTGGCAGACGCGGCATCATCCCTGTAAAACGCCACTCAGCCCTGAGTGAGGAGGTGTGCCCCTCCCCCCTGTTTATATATGCTAAATGGCGCAAACCAGGAATTTAGGGTCTTATCCAAGACCTGCGGGACATACGGCACATGCTGGTGTTAGGCAAACGTAAACACCACAGTGTTACAGGGGAGGAGGTCTGTTAAGGCTCATTACTGAGAAAGAGCATCTGACATGGCGGGTGGGGAGGGGTTCAGCCTCAGCTGGTCCCGAAGCTGCTGCGGGGTTTGGAGCTGACACAGACGCCGGCTTTGAACCTTCCGCCGTGTTCTGGGGTGCGACTGCAGATCTCATCGTGGGAGCTTTAGTGTGCTGCTCCAGGGCCCTGAACGCCGTTAACCACAAAAGTATTTGCAGAAACATGCAGATCATCATCCTCAAGCACCGCGACCATCCAGGGTCAGTCTCCTGTGGCCTACACTTCAGTGTGCATGACTCCAGCTGGTCGGGGAGCTGATGACTGGCCATTCCCTGTCATCCACACCTATATCACAGCCATACTTACACTCGTGTGGTTATGTCACCACACTGTATTAGTCACTGGTTCAAATCCTGCGGTCAGCAGAGTTATGTCACCATTGGGTCCTTGAGTCTGGCCCTTAACCCCAGTCCCACCAGGTCTGACCTGACATTCCCGATTGTATGTTTCTTTGTATAAAAGCATCTAAAGATCTGTGAATGTTTAACAGTCCCTGCATCCCACAGTGGTAATTACTACTTCCAATATTTGTACTATTTCGTCGCTGCTGTTGTGGAACTTTGCACCCAAGTTTTTTTCACTTGCCTGTACTCTACCAAATATCATGTGATGTGACAAATAAAACGATTGGATTGTGGGTTCTGGCCCGCAGAGTGATTATATCACTGCTGGATCTCTGAGCAAGACCGTTAACTCCAGCCACTCTAGGGACAAAAGTTGACCCCGGCCTCTAGCTTTCATTGATCATATGTTGCTTTGGAGAAAAGCATCTGCTAAGTGACAGACCATAAACTGAACATATCTCCCAGTGTAATACAGCAGCAGTACAACAGTGCAGGTCCATGTATCATAAAAAAACTACATAAATCCGGTCATTCGTCACACTCAGTTTCTCTGGTCGAATTTTTGAAGACCTCTTTGAAAGAATTAGTGTTGGGATTCAGAGCTGTCTTTGCAAACAAAGGACCCATTGAGGAACTGAGTGGTGATGCTGTGATCCCTACATCCCAAGGACATTTCCGTTTATAAACACAAACCGCATTTCTTATTGTGCTCTTGAAATGCCAGTAACACTGACCAAGAAGCCAGGTCAGTTACCATTAAAGAAAGACACCATCATTGAATGGTGGCTGGTTGTATTCATCTACTCTGCAAACAGGGTGTATCTGTCAACTGAGCATGACAGCATCAGGTAAGTGGCGCAAATCCCAACATTTGGTTGTTGTGCGAATAGCAGTGAGTTAAACAATAGAATGTCAGTCTGCACTGTCGGCACCCACCCAGTTTGAGATTGTTATACAAGAATAGAGTCAGTTTGCTCTCTCTCTCTCTCTCTCTCTCTCTCTCACACACACACACACACCTGTACTCATATCTTTGTGGGCACCATCTGTTCATTTCTATGGGCAAAACCCTAATTACAGCAATGACAACCTTAACCATTAGTAGCCAAACGAAATGCAAAACTTTTCACATCTGTAACATTTGTCAAAAGATCACAAGATTTTTATACAATTAAATTTCTCCTTGTGGGGACCAAAAAAATGTCCCCATGAGGTAAAAAGTTACAGTTTTTTATCACAATGTGGGTAAATCTGATTCCTAAAACGTAATAATGACAAAAACACACACACACACACACACACACTCACACACGCACCATAATTTCTGAGATTGTACGATGTGCCACTGAGACCAAACCTGGCTAGTGGGTACAAATTGTGAGCTGGCTGTGAGCTGTCGCTGACACACGACGCCACCGACGGTGTGCCGCCTTCGGACGGGTGAAAGTGTCTTATTTTCCTGCCCTCCGTGTGACAGAGGCACCGTGGACGGATCCTCGTTAACCAGAAGGCCGTGGTATGGGATTTTTTTTTCTTTGCCTAAAGCTTTTGATTTGGATGCAGTTCCCTCTTTGGGCCACCTTTGGAGGAGGACAATGAAAAGCAGGACCAACAATGGAGAGAAAGGAGGGAGAGAGCGGCACTCCATCAGTCAAGAGGCATGCGGGTGCCAAGCGCAAGGAGCACCCTGAAAAGGACTGATTATATAAGGCGCAGCTGTCAGCCAAGCTACCATTACAAACAATCTCAGGATCAAAGGTCCAACGATCGGGCTCATGTTCATCTCAGACACTCGAGGAGCGGTCTGCGAGGCCCACAGTCTTTTTTATCCACGGCATTACGTAGGAATGCGTCCTGTGCTACGGCAGATAAAAGCGAGGGCCTCCTTTTGCAACCCTAACCTCCTAGCAACGCCAAAGCAGCACCGCGGCTCACAAAACAACACGCACTTCGGCATTCCTCTGGAACGCGCACCTATTTATTGCAACATCGGCAGAAGTATCCGCAGAGCTGCCCCGGGGGGCGCTACGGCTACACCGTGAGACCAGGCCACGGCGAATTCCGATTCCCCTAAGCCAGATTCCATCAGGGATTCAGCGCGGCATGCTCACTGGCATTACACTTTCCCAACACTCGAAAAACATCAAGGACAAAAGCAGGAATGATCAGTGGGCAGCTATGGGAACAAAGTCTGAGTAGGTGGTCAGATGGGCCAAAATGAACCAACGGATCACCTGTCGCCTCGAGCAGTGTTTTCCAATCTGGTCCTCGGGGGCCCACAGGGAGCCCACATGAACCGACTGTGGGTCACCGAGGACTGGAATAGGATACACTGGCCTAGAGAATGGATCGTTTCCAGGGGGATTCAGGGATGCAAGCTGTCCTCAGGTCTTTCCCCTGGGGCGCGGGGACACAGGAATGACCATTCCTTGAAATTTAAGATGTAGCAGTGGGTTGTAAGGCTTACAACAGGGTGCTTTTAGAAGCCTTATTTACGGGAGGTAACACCTATCTTCAATCTGGCGGTCTTCTTCAGATGCGGCCAGACCTAAAGTGCTGAGTGCCGTGAAACTGATCCCTGCTATATTTGTGCAACGTTTAGAGTCCTGGCGTTCAAAGACCTCCCCCCCAATTGCCCACCCCCGCTGCTTTTCAACCAGAGCAGGTGTCCGGCGAGGGGCCTGAGAAGGTGCGAGGGGGCCTGCTCCGTCATGCGGGGCTGTGTTAGGCAGTGAAGGCGAGCGAGGACGGCCAACCTGGGCAAGGAAGCCCCCCCCTGGACCGGCAGTGAGGGGCTGCCCTTTGATCGTTTTATCCACACCTTCAGAAATAGAAAATGGGCTACGGGAACAGAGTCGCACTGGGGCTTGTAGGGGGCATTTGGCTGGAAGCCCTCCAGGGGAACAAAGACCATGGCCGTGGTCGAATCCGCTGCCATGACCGGCGGCCAGCCCCTCGACTGCTGTTTGCCTCTGTCCTGCTGCTGCGTGATGCTTTAATGCCATAGTTAAATCTCAGAAAGCAGGATCATTGGGAGGGGGGATAGGGGGTGTGAAGAAGCAGTAACATTCTCACTGAATCAGCAAAGGCAGCTCCATGATAGACAGGTGGCACACCCCAAATAAAATGAGTACTTTGATGGGGTAGATCATGGACAGTGGAGAGGGAGAGTGGAGAGTGAGTGCGTGAGAGAGAGGGAAGGAGAGAACCATGATGGCCTGAGATCCTGTGTGTAAGAATCCACGCATGACCTGTGACCCCAAAATCCGCCCCCATCTGTCAGCAGCTACCCCTCCTAGGAATGTGGGTTGTTTACAGTGGGCCTCCCCCACATCCTGCCCCCTGTCCATTGTGATCCATCGTACGTACACCCACCTAAGCTGCCATGCGTTCGCCCCATATCCCCCTCTACCGTTACTATTCCTCCCACACATTTATTTTGACAAACCGTTGATTAATAGGACAGTTCTGGCCTTACCTGAATTAACAGATGGAGAACAAAACTTTGATCAGAAATTATAGCAGAGCAGAGATATCGTTTATTTATATAAGAGTGGTGATACAAGAAGTATGTTCAGGATTTCATCCATCTTCTGGTCGCGTAACCTGCTCAGGGTCAGGGGGCCTGGAGCCAATCTCAGGCATCATAGGACACAGAACAGAGGCGGGATTTGAACCCCCAATGCTGGAGGTGCACGGCAATTGTGCTGCCCCCCCCGAGTCAGCATGCAGCCCAACATCAGACTTTGGCATGATACGTACATCATGAGACAGTATAACATCTGATAATGCAGACTACAACAGCATTGGTGGGGGGGGGGGCTGAAGGACAGTGGGTGTCACTGAGCAGTTGGTGGAACAGACCAGCCCCTGGTCTGAACTCTTCTTAAGGGCCGTGCAGGCAGAAGAGCCTGAGCAATAAGAGGCAGCTATAACAGAGGGGCGGCGAGGCCAGGCGAAAGCTGGCTGTACTTAACAGGCCGTCCAGTCCCTGACATAGGAACTCCATCATTTCGGGAAACATTTTCCATGGAAATAGGCCCCCTAATGCCCCCCCCCCAAACTCAGCTCCTCCGCCAAGGTCTGAGGGCTGCAGAGAAAGCTCTAGAATATGTAAGGCTCCGCTTTACAGAAAGCCAGAGATACTTGAACAGAGTGGAGGTTAGGGGCCCCTTCCCCCATAACATTAAGCATTATGTCTAGTAAAAATACACACAGGAACGTTCCCTCCAACTCTGCCTATGTGTGCTTATGCAGAAAAATGTAACAGGATAAATATTAGGATTTCTGGAGGTTGCAGTGACCACCGTCTGCAGCCTGATGCTTGTAAAGTCAGGGCATGACCAACTGGCCAAGGACTGCCTTTTATTGCTGTCTTACTGTGTAAGTAAATCAAGGCTCAGGGCTTTTTTTTACATTTTAACAGCAGTTTAATAGCTGACAGTGAAGGTGAGAATGTTTGAGACTGCGGGAGATGGAGAGGCAGCCTCCAGTTGAGCAAACACTCAAACATGTCGTACTTCTGAATAGCTGAGGCCCTCCTTGACTTCGAGCGCTGAGGACGGAGCGAGCCGGGGCTCAGACCAGACTCACGCCCCGTCCCAATTGTCTCCCCAGAAGAAAAATACTCAGTCATCGCTCTGCGGAGAGCGCCAAGAGGAAAGGCTGAAGCAGGTTTCTCAGGGAGTGCGTTCAGACGGCGCGAATCGGCGGGGTCTCCGTGGAAAGCAGCCCCGCGCCAGAAAACTCGCTCTGCTGTGATTAATCATGGTGTCCGTTTCTTAAACGCAATAACACGCCTTTACACGAGGTAACATCCCAGCTGGTTTGAAGTTACATGTTTCAAAGTCTTCCATTTCAGCATGGTCTATAAATAAACGGACAGATGAACATAATGTTCCGACACGCATAACACAATTAAGCGGCGTTTTAAAAAATGAAGCATTTTTTGTACGCCTGTGAGCGAAAGCTCTAGCGGAATCCTCAAGAGACAGAGAGCCTTGGAAAACCTTGACACGCTATCCCGCTGACGTTCGCCTGGACCTGAGCCGTCCTCAGGAGAGTGCGGCTGGCTGTTTTTATTTAAGTTTAAATTTTGTACATTTACACCCTTGTGCTCTGACAGGTCGTCAGTCCCGGTCCTCAAAGACCTCGACCCGTAACCTGAAAGTCACCGACTTAAAATCAACAGCCGTATAAATGTATTAATTTGTTAATAAAAAATTTTGTTTAATATTGACCCTTAATTTCATTTTGCCTTTAACTTCTACTTTATTTCTTCACTGGTTTTTCATATTGTTTTACTGCTTGCGGGGGGGGGGGTGTCACACTCATCATGTGATACACTTACGCCATCCGTACACCGTTGGCCAGGCACGCCCCAGCCCCCCGAGAGCCTCTGACCGGGGTGCACGGTAATGAAGCCTTGTTCGGACTCCGAGTGGCTCAGCCAAAAACCCAGAGATCGCCCCCACCGCTGGCAGATCGTGCTCCTGGCCAAACCTTAATTTGTGTCATCGGCTGTGAGCAGCAGCCAAGCCAAACAGCCTCGCTGAGCGGCTGTGTCTGCGCATTGAGCCTGGGACTGAGCGCGGTGGAGATTTTCACAGGGAATCTGGTGCAAACGTCCTCAGAGTGACGTCCAGACACCCCCCAGGGCCAGGATACCACACCGGTGGATAACCGTAATGGATGCAGCAGAAGGTAGCGATTCATCACACGTTAATTACTCTCAAAGCCTAGCTTAGACTTGGGACTCCAGTGCCAGACTACAGTCATACTGCTTGTATCCAAGGCAAAAAAACTCCATTAAAATGATAAATAGACACTTGGAAAGAGACTCTCATAAAGGGAGGGGAAAATCGGAAAAGTCTGAAAACATCCGAGATAATCAGAGGGATTTGGGAATCGGAGGACAGTTCTGAAGGCCCAGAGTAACAGGAAACCCAATTTCATCGGACGGAGGTTCCCAATTCCTCTCTGTGATGAGTGGCACTTCCCTGAGTTCAGGGAACCCACCAAGGGAACTAGACCCGGCCATCTGCAAGCCCGCTGATCCCCCCACCCCCGCCCACCACCGTGAAACATCTTCTCATGCATCATCCAGCCGTATGACTGGTGACTGACTACAGCTGCTGTTTACACACCACCACTGGGCCTTTCATTGTCATGGGGTAGGTGTCTGGCACTTTCGCCATCTTCCGTAGCTCATGGCGATGCATTCCTAAAGGGACTTCCTCCTCGTCGTGATGTTCCCCTTAAAATGATCCGATCCTGTGAAACACAAGACTCATCTTAGCTTGCTTCTCAAAATTCCCTTAATGACCCCATCCAGTGCTCAGTTAGTGAGCCTGCTTTTGCGTTTACACACACACACACACACACACACACACACACACACAGTCATGTAATCATATCTTTTTGGGGACCACTCATTGATTTCTATGGGAAAAATGCTAATGCTAACTATGACAACCTTAACCCCTACCCAGCCCTAACCATAACCATAAGTAACCAAACAAAATACAAGTTTTTGCATTTTTAGTTTTTTCATTGCAGTCACGGATTTTTATAAAATAGAGTTTTCCCTTATGGGGACCAGGGAAGTTGTCCCCATAAGTTAAAAAAAAGGGTATTCATCACGCTGTGGGGACATTTGGTCCCCACAAGGTAAGGTATACCTGGACCACACACACACACAGTCACACACACACACACACACACACACACACATACACACACACACACACACACACACACACACAGCACCTCCTTCTGCAGGCCCTGGGAACCAGGAGGCACTGTTGCTTTCATGCCTCCCCATCCTCCTCATCCTCCTCCTCCTCTCTCCCGTTTCATGTTCCCAGATGACAGGAACATGATAAACCACCAAACCTCTGGCACATCGGCAGCTGGGTGACAATGAAGGCCCCTGACGGACAGGTGAAGTCAGTGGGAGAGAGGAGACGCCTCTGGAAAGTGGAGCTCACGAAATGGGTCGGGTTTCCCGCCCCCAACGCCTCTCCCAGGTGAGCTCCTTCCCACGCGGCCAGCAACCAATGGTAGGCCTGTAACCGACACCGGCAGGGGAAGCCGGGGCTCTGATGTCATCACCGCTCTGGGTCCTCTTCGGCCTCCGCCACGGTGTCCTGCTCTTCTGGGAAAAACCACTTCTGAAAGACTTCATGACTTGACTTACAGCGAACACAATCAAGCGGAGGGCCTGGGCCGGGCTCAAAAAGGCTCATTAAGGGCCGTGAAACTGAAGACGGCCTCGCGGAACAAAACAAACCCCGGGCTTGGGCTGGGGGGGGGGGGCAGGCTGTGATAGACTGAAGAATGCCCAAACTCCATGCATTCCTCACAGAGAGTTTCAAACACATATAGCCCCTCCAGAGCATAGCTCTGTCCTGGCTGATTAATACCACCAGAGTCACACTTTTGGCAGGATTGCCCCAACCCCGGGGCCCCCCCCACAACCCCCCCCCCCCCCGGGACAAAAAAAAATGAAAATATTTGGAAAAACACCAAAAAAAAAAAAA
>JAODLD010000042.1:2740411-2752977 GCA_026781065.1 Mormyrops boulengeri | reverse complement strand
CCCCACAGGATCTTCTTTAATGCAGCATGTCATTATTAAATGTCCCTCCCCCCCAAAATTCAGTCGGCCAAAGTTTGGCATCACACTGTGATGCTCTGATCTCTCATTTGGTCTGTGTGGTCGTGTGCTCGGGTTCTAGTGAGAGGCTTATCTTTCTGACAGGACTTCAGCTGCATGGACGTGTGAGGTCCCAGGGAGACCGTGATGTCTGCCTGATGCGTTTAGCCACCTTCTCACTCATCATACGCAGACCCTTTGGCCCCCCCACAGGCTGCACCAGCAGCCCAGACCAAAATCAACATTTCAACTTTCAAAATATTCACAGTCTTGTCAAATTAAGTTTAATTTTCCAGGCAGCCAACTGCACATTCGGACTTTTACTTTTACCTTTACTAGGTGGCTGTTTAATTGCAGATCAGAATCTAACCCCCAACTCCCTCAGTCACCTGCCCCCCAACCGCATGTGTTCTCCTGGTAAATAAAATCGTTCTATGACTGTGGACCACTTAGCTCACTACCACAGGACCTCGCTCCCCTTGAAGCAACAGACAGAGAGAATAATGGTCTAAACTTGCTGAAAGAAGCAGAGAGAGAGAGAGAATGGAATGGTTGGGAAAGAGAGGCTCAGAATGGTTTTTGATTTGAAAGAAAGGTTTGAGGAAAGAAGCTCACGCCCTGTGCCACAAAGGCAGGAGTAATTACAGGAAAGCTGATA
This sequence comes from Mormyrops boulengeri, assembly GCA_026781065.1. NCBI lineage: Eukaryota > Metazoa > Chordata > Actinopteri > Osteoglossiformes > Mormyridae > Mormyrops > Mormyrops boulengeri. The sequence continues at coordinate 2,752,262 of JAODLD010000042.1, read as the reverse complement.
GCCCCACACAAATGGGGTGGGGGGTCACATGTAGCGACACCTCCGGGAAGGTTCCGGAAAAGGTGCGGCTCTCCCATTCCTCCCATTTCCCTTGTAACGTGGGAGTGTTTTATCGTTACGAGTCTTTGCTCGTTCTCTTCTGACACGAGGAATCCCGGGTTTTAATCTCTGCTGTCCCATGTGGTGTTCTGGAAGACGGCCATACGGAGATGTCAGCCAATGAAAAAAGGAGCTTTGTTAAAAAAAAAAAAGGAGCAGGCGTCAGCCCAGTTCAGTGACACTTATCAGAAATTACCCAGAGGGCCGCTGTGTTCCCGCCATAGAGCCAATCGACAGCAAGGCGTCTCACTACGTCCACAACCACCATCAGTGAGCCTACTCATCTGTCCTGCAGGTATATGGATGGGCTGGGCCTACACTGTAATGGAGCCCCATGCAAGACGTGCCGGGTTCATGCTAGCCAAAATCACACATGCACTGGTGCACATGCGTGCATGCACACAGATACAAAAACTGTAACAAGGAAAAAAGTGCTGTCTCAGGGATGACAATAGAAGCAGAACCCAAAAGGAACCAGAGTTCTGGGCCCAGTAAGGCTGTCATGGCGTTCCCGGTAGTACGGAGAGGGCATGTGCTTTCACCACACGTAAGTGGGAGTGCATGTTACTGTATGTTTGAAAGTGTCGCGGATTTGATTGTACATTCACACCGACGAATTTTTTTACAGCGCTGTTAGATCCGCACTGCGGGTATAAAATGTCGATATTCGATACACCTGATACAGGATACATGCTGTTCAGCGGAGGTGTGACACAGAGGGGGGTGAAACCGCAGTGTGAGGCAGCCTGGGACAGAGTGGCCCAAGGAGAGCTCCACTCCTGGGGTGTTAACGCTGAAGCTTCAGGGTCACTCAGACCGTCTCTGTCATCTCTGTGGTCCTCCTTGGCCAAAATCTCTCCACTAACACTTTCTGCTGCAAAAATGGGTGAGATTGTGAGTTTCTTTGGATAAGATCTGCAGCTCAGGTATGAAGGATGGGTGTTGCCCGGCAGGGGGTCAGAAACCGCAAGGAGCGGAGGCTCCGTCGACTGTCAACCCGGGAATGACGCTGGCAGCGGATTCCAGCAAGACACGAGCAGGCTGCCAGCCGTGGGTGCAAACTGTCACCCTCTGCCCCACCCTGAATGGAGCCAGGGAAGGTGACAGAGGGCAAACCGCTGCCATTCCTTGATACTGATGAAGAGTAGCATCCTGGCAGGGTTTCTCGGAGAGGGGGAAAGCCCTTGGTGATGTAATGAGGTGAGGTCCAGTGGGCCAGATCAGCAGCGATGTGTCTTAATCATGTGTAGAGTGCGGATGAGGGGGTCCCCCTCTCTCCGGGCCATTTCATTTCACACAACCCCCTCCCCCCAATCTAATTCCGTCTTCTGTGTCATTCCCAAAATAGACATGGGGGCCTGGTTGGGATGGGGGCCCCATTGTGAGTCGTCGTGGCGATGGAGGAGGATTAGCTGCCCTGGCAACTGGCAGGCGCTCTGTCCTGTCGGCACGTCTGGGGGGGGGGGGGGGGGGGCTGATCCAACGGAGCTTGCTGAAAGACACAGACGTCTGGATGTGATACGTTTAAACCTCGGCCTTATCAGGGTCAGGCCCTAGTCCCACAAGAGGCATCTGTTAACAGGTGAGATCTACCTGGCTGTCCATGGGGTTCTGACCCCTACCTCTGCCACACTAAACCACCTTCTTATATTATTAGAGACTGTAAATTGAACATGAAGAGCAGCTTGTTTTGTGCACTAGTAAAGCTGACATTTGCGGGCTTATTATCAGATCCTGTGCCATGAAGGGGACCAGACTCATAAAGAACCCCCTCCCCCCCGCCCCCCAACAGCTGGCCTGCCACAGACACCTTCCTACTGGCATCATGGCAGCCTAATTGCTTTCAGGGGGAAAATAATTGGAACACTAATTTCATGTGCCGTCAGAGGTGAGAGGGGGCAATGTGTATTTTGTGTTCACCCTCCCCCCCCCATTCCTGTCCCTGGGAATCTGTAACTCGTCTTGTCCAGATACACGGCACAGCACTTTGGGAATCAGCTCAGACCCGGGGGAGCCTTTTAATCTGTAGAGGCTCCTCCCTCCCACCCAAGAAAAAAACAAATCCCAGCCCCTCCCCCCGTTCCAAACAAAACTGTATTCAATGACACGAGAGTCTGGCCGCTCCTGAAGATCACAGCCGAGGAGGGGAAACAAAAGAACGGGCCGAGTTAAGCCTGCACCCCCCCCCCCCCCAAAATTAAAAAAATCAAGAGCCCGGAAGCCTGGGGGGGGGGAATGTGTGGGGCTGAGCTTTAAACTCCCACACTGGAGGCCTGCACCCCACTGCTCATCTGTGCTAACGTCCACATATGGTGATGCCATACCAGTGTCATAACCCCAGCATCCAGCTCGCCCATAACCAAGGGCACTGTTTCTTCTGGAACTTTCTGTGGGGGGGCAGCCAAATGGATTTTTCAGCACAGTACAGGTAACGGCTGCGTAGGAAATTTTCCTGCTAAGTTCCCAAATGTTGACAACAGCGCTGCAAGCCCTGTAAGCCCTATTACATTCATTATCCCTGTTAGCCATGTAGCCATGTTAGCCCCATCAGCCCTGCTAGTCCTGTTAGCCCCATCAGCCCCAATACATTCATTATCCCTGTTAGCCATGTAGCCATGTTAGCCCCATCAGCCCTGCTAGTCCTGTTAGCCCCATCAGCCCCAATACATTCATTATCCCTGTTAGCCATGTAGCCATGTTAGCCCCATCAGCCCTGCTAGTCCTGTTAGCCCCACTAGCCCTGTTAGCCCCGTTAGCCCCATTATATTAATTAGCCCTGTTAGATCCATTACATTCATTAGCCCTGTTAGCCCCATTACATTCATTAACCCTATTAGCTCCATTAGCCTTGCTAGCTTAAGACCACCTTGTATTTCCAGCTGCCATATAACACTCAATACATCCCCCAGCTGCCACAAGGCCGTTAGAATCTGGCAGAATTCAGCAGGTCAATTTAAGTGGTGACCGGTCTGGAATGGGACCCCAGCACCCCGCATCCAGCCTGTAAACATGCCCAGATCTCCGTCCATCTGCCGCTTATCTCTGCATCTCGCCTGCACTGACTCATTGCTGGTCACAGGCGGCGTTTTCTTGGGCCAGGGTGCTGACATGGGAACCCTCGTGTAGCAAAACCAAACAAGCCAGGCCTGGGCGGGGGGTCGGGGAATCCATCATGGTGTCAAAGGTTTCCATGAATGTTTCTGTGCCCCCCCCTCCCCTGCCTGGGAGGAGGGGGGGCGGCTGTACCTCCCACTAGGGGAATAACTGGAAACCGAAGTGGAGTCAGCAGGCCAGCTGTGAGGTCTCAGAGCTCCCTGGAAAATTCCCAGGCTCTCCGAAACCATTCCTGGACCTGAGGGCATACAATTCATATCCATCCATCCATCCATCCATCCATCCATACTGGGTCATGGTGCGCCTGGGATCCACACTCTGAAAATAATAAAATAATTTTATTATTATTATTAGTCCAACTGTTCCCTGGTTAACCAGGACAGTAATTAAGGTGCAGCTTAGAGGCCTTGGTGCTCTCACACCATAACGCAGGCGGAAGATGCAGTCACCACACGTGGGGAGAGCAGGGGAATCGGAGAGGGAGTCCAGTCCGTGAGACCGTGTAGAGTTACACATCAGAGAGGTCCACCTCTGTTTCGCAGGACAAAGCGAGGGACAGGGGAGTGGGGGGAGCAGAGAGAAAAAGGGGGCGAGGGGACGGATGGAATAAGCAGGGGCTGAAAGCCCTCATTGTGCCTGGGATTCAGGTCCAGTTTCAGGTGATCATGGCTGGTGTGGGGGGGTTGGTGGGCAGAAATGGCCCCTCTGTCATCACCTCCACATGGGGGGGAGGGGGGGGGCTTGGTGCCGTTCAGATGGCGCCAAAACCACCGTAACGACACCACACATGTCCGGCTACTGGCTGTCACGCTACCTTAGCCACTCCCTCTCGCTCTTAGGTTCCGCCCAACGTGGCCTGAGTGGGAAACGTATGCGGAGGGAGAAACGGCAGGTCATGACCTGGGTTCCTCGTGCGTCCAGCCACGTTGCTGTGGCCCAACGTTGGAATGCCGACCAAATCCCAATGGCTTTATACCTCAACGCGTGCCAGCGGAAACGAGATTCCACGGAAACAGGGAGACACAGCAGTGAGCTCGCCGTGGGGAGGTCACAGGTCACCTAGATGACACGCCGGATTAGAGGCCACACTTATGAAACGCACGTGCTCCCATGTGGTGAAATCGGACCTAGGGGCAGCTGTCAAGCAGATTTGCTGATGAGGGCGATTTCTGACATCCTGATGTCTCTGCTGACACAAGAAAATAAACAGAACGGTGAAGGCGGCCCGAGAAATTCAATTTTAAGCACCCCCACCCCCCACTCCAGAAAAACATTCCAATCTGCTTGGAATGACCGACCCACGGAACCCGTCGATCACGCGGTGTGGCCTGGATCTCAGAGGACCTGGTTTTGCATGGAGCCTAGGCCAGGTTCAGATAAGGCAGGAGGGGTAAGGGGGCATTAGGCCCATCCCAGGGGCATCCCGTGCTGCGACCCGCAAGCATGGAAGACTGTCAAGCCTGTGGGGCTGAGCTGAACTCAGGGGCTGTGGCCCAAACGTGGTCTGCTGATGGATTGGGCAGCATTACAAGAAGCTCTGCTCCAGGCTTTCATTTAATACACCTCCCTCCCTCCTCCACCCCCCCAACAAGCCTCCAGTCCTCCTAATCACCCATTTAGTAGCAGCCCCCCTCCCCGAGCACCCTGCCTCCCTTCTATTTCATATATCGGGTTTCACCCCGTAGAATTAAGGTACGAGCTCAACATCGCCTGCACTCTCCACAGAACAGAGGTTTTCTGTGGAAGGAAAATGGCGTCATTCACAGTGACTCAGAGATGTTGCGTGTGGATTAACATTCCTGCAATGTTAATGACTGCTTACATTTGTTTAGAGGTAGCAATGCAATGCTGGAGCCTTCGGCCAGTACCGCGCGCGGCTTAAGATCTTCACGTGTGCCACCAGGTGTCACTGTAGAGCAGTGACCACAAAAAATAAAACAATTATTAAAACTGGCCTCTGTTTATTCCCCTTTGATTACCAGAAAAAAAGCAAAAAAAAACAACCATCTTATATGGAAGCCCTTAATCTGTGAAAATGTAAGTATCCATATGAATCAAGCAGATGACCAGGTTTAGTATAATGGCTTAATTTTACCCATGATGCCCTTGGCGGGTCAGACTGTCATTGTATTCCTTCATTACCAAGTCAGACAGGCTGAAGAGAGTGTTCTCCAGCTTTTAAGATGGCGGGGGGTGGGGGGGGCCCTAATTATGACACACCTGTACTAGAGTGGCTGCTGAGAGGACGAGGCCCAGTTTTGGAGCCCTATATTCCTCTGAGGCTTTGATGGCGAGAGGCAGGGCTGCCCGTCCCAGGGAATTAGCATAGGAAAGACGACCGCTACCCCGACTGTAACAAGAGGCGAGGCATGGCCCTTGTAGCAGCCAGACAAGCGGCCAGGGATATAAAGGCCAGTGCATTAGCCACAAAGCAGGGGGTGGGGATTGTGGGAGCGGGGGCGGATAAGGGTGGGGGGCAGGAGCTGCGATTAAGCAACAAAACCAAGAGAAAAATGAGCCAGCTGCTGGCACTTTTATTTCAGTTTTGTAAATATGACATCAAGCGAGCTTTTGGGTCTGGGGGGGGGGGGTGTCCATGTGCGATCTGAGTTGGTCAGCCTCACGGAGGCTTGGCTGCTCAGCTTGGGGGGCCAGCAGCAGCCCTCAGGGGCATGCTGGGAAATGGCACACATACACGAACACGACACACCAAAGGATCTGGCTCTCGTTACATCATTAAGCACATTATGATGTTATTAGGCCTGGATGCGTTTTGCAGACAGTCTTAAGGGATAATTAGCCATGTTTACAGTAAGGTCATAAAGTTGGATAGCACTGATCACCAAACTTTGGGACAAGCTGTCTCTCTCGCTCTCTCTCTTTCTCTTCCTTTCTCTTTTCCTCCCTCTGTCTGTCATCTGTCAACAGGTCCTGTGGCCACAGAGAAAACACACCATTTTCCTCACCACTGCACTCACGACTTGCTTCCTCATGGCCTCTCCAGAGACCTCCCAGAAATCTCTGGAACGCGTTGCTGCTGTAAGTGCATTCTGGGTATTGGCCTAGCTGCACAGACGCCGTGGATGGACTGCCGTTTCAGCACAGGAAGTCCATGACAGACGGGCAGAAAATGGAGAGGAAAATGTTCAGAAGCGGCAAGATGTGCCTCGACAATAAGCCCAGCCCCAACTCTGTCTGAAAATTCAGCCACTATTTTTATTGGCCCCCGTTATTGACTTAAAAATGGGCCACATTTCCGTGAGGACGGCTTGTGTTTGCCAAGTGCCGTATGCTAACAAAAACAAATTGCTCAAATGGGAAAACATTTCCTCAAGCTGGGGATCGCCACGACAGGGGACCCTGCAGTGGGGGTTTGGAGACACTCGCCTCCCTGCACCCATCTCATTTTGCATTTTGACAGCGGTGATAAATTTAACCCCCCACTGCACATAAAATAGCCACATCCTCCCATATCCCCATGACCCGTAACACCCCCTATCACCTCTCAGAGGGCTTCTGTAAGAGCTCTATGAGGCCAAGACAAAGGTCACCCCCCCCCCACCCCACTCTGCCTCCGCCAGGGCACGCCCCGAGCCCTGTAGCAAACTTCGTCCCTAGCCATCCCGCCCCCTCCTATCCCCTGGTACTTCCCCCCAAGGTGGATTCCAGGTTCACCTCACCCTGCTCCTGCTTCTGGCCAGCCAGAAAGTGGCCACACTCCAGGCTTGCTAGCTGCTGCAGTGGCCTCAGCGCAGTGGATCTCTACAACTGTATGTTTTACTGGGAATTTCGGTTCCTTGTAATTGTCAGTTTACAAGCCTCCACCTTTCACTGCCACCTTCCCTCTGCCGCTGGATATACCACCTTTAACAAGTTTACTGTGTTTAACAGCTGCCTCGCAACTAACCCGCATCGGCAATTTTACAATGTTTATAAAGTTTCTTTAACCCCTGGCCATCCCTTTGAATTCCGATTTGCCCTCACATTGGCATGGAGGGTGTTTGTAGTGTCGGGTTGTCTGTACAGAAAAAGGGGATAAATGACTGCATTCTGCTCACGCAGCACGGAGGCCCTCAGTAACAGCTATGTTCCCTTCATAGCCCCCCCTCACGCCCCCAGGGTCATGGAGGCTTTGACCTTGTCAGCGTGAGAAAGACAGCAGTGAGATGGGCAATTACCCACAGTTCCCCTGGGCCGGTAGTGGGCCGTGTCACTGCAGTGTCACACTAGATGGGACACCCGTCCCTTGGCATCACTTTCACACCCCAAATAAGACAGTAAAAAAATTAAGGACACGCTATTTCAATTTGAACCCCCCCGCCCCAAAAAAAAGATCCGCAAGGAAAGAGTTATTTTGGATTATTACAATCATAATTTTACATTTTTAAATCAGTAACAAAACACTGGAAGAGAAACACTTGAATTTCCCTTAACAGGTAAATTTGAAAGATTGATCATCATAGATGGTCTGAAAACGCTGCTCATCAATTTAAACGTCCGGCAGAAATAGCAGGATCTATGAAGGGGGGGGGGTGTTGGCTTGTGTCTCACATTATCCTGACAAACTCTGGCTATTTCATCTGTTTTTAAATGTTTAATCTTTTTAAACTGAAAAATCTAATAAAAAATTACAAAAAAATAATACAATAAAAGATTGCCTTAGAGTGCCTAAAGATCTATAGATTTATATGAAAACTTGCTGTTTAACAGAACTACTTAATTAAAATCATATGGCAACAGACGTGGTATAATTTTATCTGGTAATTCAAGTCTGGTATTAACTCCATCTGGAGCCAATTTGTCCAGGATTAAGAGCAGAAAAATGTACTGTTTACTCTCTCAGTCATACGTGGCAAAATGCAGCAAACACTCGCTCCTGCACACGGTCCCCAGAGTCAAAGGAAAGTTTCATAATCCACAATTAGAGAAAGAAAAATTGCAGAAAAAAAGAAAAAAAAAATTGAGCGCTGTAAAAATTCTCTAAATTCCCTTCAAAGCATTTCAGGAAATGGCAAGTAAATTCACACAGACAGGGAAAACCCACTAAAAAAGCACAGGGGCCTTTTATAGGAGCCCCACATATTTCTGGCCATTTCTGGACACCCAAAAAATAGCTGTATGATTTGGACGTCAGCACGTTATATAAGGGGGCCCCTAAATTTAGGCCTGACGGACCCCTCAGAGCCCCACCTGTCTCCGCGGCCTCCTTGGTACACCGAATCCTTCAACTCGCACTATGCCAAGGATGCACCGCCCCCCTGGACCCTGCCTCCTGGGCCCCCAACCTGCCCCGGAGCCCCACCAATACCTCCGTATCTCTGAAAATCGACATCCGCCCGACCCGGGAGGGCTAAAAATAAGGCCACTTAATGACATCCTGAGCCGCCCGGCTGACCTCGATTAAGTAAATGTGCCTGAAAATCACACAGGGGTCAGCACAGGGTTGAAGCAAGGCCCGAGCCAGCACTCGAACCGGGGGCCGAGCTGGGACAGGGGCCAAAACTGCACCAGAGAGGAAAGTATAAGTGCCTCCCCTGGACGGAGGGTGCAAAAACATAAGATTCTAGGGGGTGATGTCTGGCAATATCCAAAACAGGGGAGCTACCTCAGCATGACTCCACCTGCCCCCTCCTTCTCTAAAAGCCACTTTTGACACTGTTAGACACTTCCCCCCCACCACGCCGGTTCCTATGCCCCGGATTGGATTGCCCCCCATCCCCAGCTCCTATCCCCACTCCTGCTTGCCCTATGCCATGACAGAAAGAACAGGAAGAGAAGGAGAGGGAGACATTTAAACCAGCGCGACTGTACTTTTTGGGGTGGTGGGTGACATTTTCTCATACCCCACCCAGTGCACAGACAACCCCCCCCCCCCCCGACTGCTAATGCATAGAGCACGCTCTGTGCTGGGTGGGTCAAATGTCACGGCGGGCGGGGAGGAACAGCTGCACAAAGCACGCAGCTCAGCGGCGGCGTCAGGCACGTCAGGAGAGACGGGCTGTCCGAATTAAACCCGAGGCATTATGGGGAAATAATGGGGCCTTTCTTTGGTGCTTTCTGGGCGAGAAGCAGGCTGGCGACCAGAAAAACCACACTGGGCCTCGGTACAGAACCGGGTCAGAGGCCGGGGCTCACACACAGCGGCCCAAAGCATGACAGACTGGGCCCGGCGGGTCAGCAGCCTGCTGCACCTGCACCTGAGCGTCAGTCTTTGTGTGTAAGTGTGCCTTTAAATGAGTGTATGAATGTGTGTGTGTGTGTGGATCATGTTTATATTACATTGCGGGGACCAAATGTTTCCCACAATGTAATAAAAAACTGTCATTTTGCTGTTGTGGGGACCATTTTTCAGGTCCCCACAAAGATCTGTGAATGCAATCAAAAAAGTAAAAATTCCAAAAGTCTTGTATTTTGTTTGGTTACTTATGGTCACGTTTGGGGCTGGGTTGGGGTTAAGGTGGTCATTGTTGGCATTAGGGCTATGCCCATAGAAATGGACAGTCCCCTCCAAGATGTGAGTACAGGTCTGTGTGTGTGTGCGTAATGCAGGCCTCTGTGTGGACCCGCCTGTCAGAATTTAATGGATATCACTAAAGCAGCAAACAGAAGCATCGCAGACCCCATCCTGATGTTACAGAGATGTTACAAGGGGCTCATCCTGAATACACCCAGTAAACAGAGGCGTCATCAGCCCTGTGAGATGTTCTGCGTGGTACCAGGAGGAGGCCGATGAGCCCGTCGGACCCTTTAGCTGAGATACAGAAGGGCACTCCCCGCTTCTCCACACTGCTCTGCATCAAACTGCTGTTTAGTGCAAAGACAGAACCCTCACAAGGCCTCTGATTTTAAAATGTTAACACACACATTTACAAAGCTTAATTTCGGTCACTGTACTGAATTTGCGGCTAGAAGATGCTTCAGTTTCCCTAAAGTAACATTTCTTCCATACAGACCCCAGATCTGCAGTTTGATATATATTATTTACATTTTATGTCCCAGTTCCTGTTCTCCAAAGCCGAATCCCCCTCCAGCAGGTATAGCCAGTCCCTGGAGCAACTGGGGTTTAGGGCCTTGCACAAGGGCCCAATGGTGACATCATTCTGCCAACTCTGGGATTTTAACCAGCAACCTTTTGATCAGCACTAAGAAATATCGGCAGTATTAAAAAAAAAAAATTTCATTTTCATTTCAAGACAGACCCAGGAGAGTCAGGAGCCAGGAAAAGCCTGCGCCCACCTGGAACCCTAATCTAATCTGGGTGCCTCTCCTCCTGGGACTGCAGATGCTGGCAACCTATCAGTCATTCAGGGATTTCCACTTTGGGAATATCACAAGGTATGAAAGGGGTGGGGCAGATGGCAGGCTCCGCCTACATACAAGGGGAGTGCAGCCCGCCTTGTGTCCTCACAGATGATTTACACACACACACACGGGTGAATAAATCAGTGCGAACAGTCAATTGTCATACCATCCATATACAGGTGCGCAGTGACCCGAAATAATGTTCGCGGTGCCACGGTGCAGCACACAGACAGCGAATTACAGAGAATGGCTTTCACAGGACTTACAGTGCAAATGACAGGACAGTGTGAAACAGGATTAAATAACTGTAGAAACGGCTCTTCGTTCTCTAAAAATTGGAAGTGTTTCCACAATTTTGGCCACTAGTGTACAGAGTCTATAGCTGAACTGTAACCGCTACAGTGCAAAGGACTGATCCAACAGAGATGTTCTACATAATGTCCAGTGACGTCTCCCGTTTGATCTCAAGCTGACTGACACGCGTAATGGGATTAGCATCAGGGATCAGTCGGGAATGCCGGTCAAACACTGGAATTACAAAGGAACCAGGCTATTCATCCGGAGCTCAGTACCTTCTGTAAATCCACTCTCGAAACAAATTAATTGGAGTTTCGGTTTTCCGTGGTGTCTGTCACAGGAAATTCCTGGAACAGTGAGTCATGAGTCGCTTAAAGGCCTGCCTGAGGCTTCTGGCGGCGTCAGAGCCGGATGGGGAGACGCCAACCGCAGGCTAATACGGGATCCGGGGAAAGGTCTCTGCAACCAGCCTGTTGATGGAGACACCGCTAATGGCCAAGGCAGAAATTTCAGGTCCAGAAAGCAAAAATCCAGACCATGATTTAGTATCAACCAACCTGTTGAGCATAAAGAGTCACAGTCATAGTCACAGTCACAGAATGCTCAACTGGTGGGTTGAAATAAAATCATGGTCTGGATTCTTACTTTCTGGACCTTAAATTTCCACCTCTGCTAATGGTATGTCGGGCTGGAGCTGCACAGGCGTGTTTCCCTGAGAGATACGAAAATGAGGAGCAATTTGTTTTATTCTTGCGCCCCCCCTTTCAGCGGCATCGGGCACAAAGGGGCCGGGCAGCCATGTCGGGGGGTCACACGTCTTCACCCCCCCTCCCCTTTGTTCCTGCTTTCCCTCATTCCAGCAGGAACCATCTCAATCACCCCTGTGACAAATTGCCAATCAGCGGCGAATAAAGGGCCACTGGTCCCTTTGTCGGGGGCGTTTGTTACCGCGGGGTGCAGTGAGGCGTGACGTGGGGGCCCCCCCCCCGCCCCACGCGCCCCCGGGCGCGCCCCCCCCCGCCCCGGGCACGAGGGGGGG
>JAODLD010000042.1:2710028-2730377 GCA_026781065.1 Mormyrops boulengeri | reverse complement strand
ATTATGTGTTTCGAAAAAGGGCCGTAGCGTCTTTAAGATGGGGGGGGGGCAGACTTTCCTGCCCAGGAAGCTTGGCACGGGGGCCCCGTAGTTACGTTATTTACATGGTGTCACAGTTCAACGGCGGATGATCCAGCCTGATAGGCCGACTTGGCTGCCACTCAAATATTGCCTCAGCTCATTTGTCAGCCTTATCTACCTCTGCTGTTTTGCCGGGTCTTCATATGTGCCTTGTTATTAGCGTGATCCACGCAGGTTTATCAGCGAGTGCTAAGAACTCTCCCATAAATCCTTGAAGGGCCTGGCAGCCTGCGCCAGTTTCCCAATGCCACTGCCTGTTCTGCCCAGCCGACACACCTGCTCCTGTCGAGGATATAAGACATCTGCAACGTCTGTGCTGATGTCCAGTCCCAGACACAAGGTCTTGTTTGTAGGAGGCACTGGACAGGCAACAGGGGGCGCCTACATGAGAGCGACGATGGAAAAGTTGCATACGCCCAGCAGGGAGACACACACACACTCACACTCACACACACAAATATATGCACTGAATCCTTCATACTCGAGCATGGTGTTGTACCATCCAACGTCTGCTTGGGTGCAGAAAGCAGGCAAGGAAAATACAGCCAGAGAGAAAAGGCAGCTGAAGGAGGTCCTGAAAAGAGGGAGAGAAAGAGAGGCACCTGGGTTAGGTTCGGGTGGGAGGAATTGTAACCTCGCCACTACAGCTCATGTAAAAGCCTTGGGGGATACAGACGAAAAAAGAAAAAAACTCCGTAACCATCTCTCCACGTATGGCTCCGGCAGGGTTAGGGTTAGGGGTCCATGTGGGACTCTGCGAGTCTGTGCGGGTATGCGTGGGCTGCTCTGGGGTGGCTGTCACGCTCGCTGGCCTTACCCTGATGGCGGAGGGGCACATAACAGAGAACACCACCTTTAGTGGAATAAATAAGAGCGTCCAAGCAAACTGGGCAACGGGGGAGTCATTTCCAGGAACAAAATTTACTGCAGTGAGCTAAGCTGAAAACAATGAGAGCTAAGGGGCTCCAAGCCCCAGCTAGCCCCCCCCCGCCCCCCTGCAGAGCTCCAGCGCCGGTCAGTAAAACCTCAGCGAGCTCCCCTCACATCTCCGTCCGCAATTAAACCCTGGCAGATTCCAATAAACAGGTCTGAGTTTGGCAGCGTTTGCAGTGCCGCAGCCGTGCCGGTGTGTCGCGTGGGCGCCAGCCCTGTAGAACGCCACGGGGGGCCCAAACTTCCCGCCTGCATTTAGGGGCCGAACTCTCCCTACTCAGGCCATCCCAGCACCGGGCCGGACACAAAGAACTACTTCTTTCACAGTTTTTGTTCCAGTAATTCTGTCTATAATAAGTCTTTTATGTTTAGTTTAGGTGCTTAGCTGATGATTATATCTGGAGCAATTTGCCGTCGTTACTCATTTATACAGCCGGACATTTCAGCTGGAAAAATTTATGTTAAATATCCCAAGGAAAAGTGCACGTCTGCTATGGGCTTAAGACCACAGGCCCCAAGGGACTGCAAACCAACCACCTATAGGTTGAAAGTGGCCGTTCTTAGCCGCCCCACAGCCAGCCACCCTTAACAGAAGACGATGACGTTGGGATTCACTTCCCCTCAAAAAAAGATCAGCTTTTTGGGAAGAAAGATCAAATCGGGAGGACGCCATCCTCCCAGACACCGGTGGGGAGACGTATGGGAAACATGGTAAATCAATCTGGAGCACTCACAACCTAATGGATGGGGTCCCATTGGTAACAGGCCTAATTTCACATAATGATTAAAAATAGGCCCCAAACATCCCTTTGAAATGAAATGCTTAAAGCTACGAAAAAGAGGAGAATATGCCAGCAACTGCAGCACATGGCTGTTGGGAGTGAGCAGATAAGGTCAGGGCTGTAATGTAATCTCTGCAGCGTGAGTGCCGTGGCGGCCAGGCCTGCCTGAGCTGTCGCCGGGCTGGACGTCACAAGTTTCCCCCGGGTGGGCTCCGCTTAACCTCTACAGTTAATGAGTTAATACATTTAATGAGTTTCCCATCCACTGCCCAGGGTGGGGGGAGGTGCGAAGCCTCTGGTCTTGGCCTCACAGAGACTCACACAGATACATTTTGATTTGGTTACCCAGCTACAGTGGCAGTGCCACCTACAGGTGGGAGGACTTTGCCTGCACATTCAGTGTTTCTCCACAGGGCCGTGAGGCCTCCATGCATCATGGGTCTGGAAGGCCCCGCAGATCCTCATCATTGGGAACACTGGAGACCAGCACAAAGCCGCCCTTCATGAGCGGCTGGGCTCTTTTTGGACACCAGGGGCCACTTTTATTGGATATGTGAGGATCCTTTTTTGTACACCGAAACCGGCTTCTTCTTCAAAAGTGTTCACACACACTGCCCTCGTGTCGAATGCTAATGCTAACAGCATCACGCTGAGGCCGCTCCAGTATGCACTGATGATGTCAACAACACGATCCCATAGCGGGCCCCCGAAGGCATAAACAGCCAAGCAAAATCATTGAATGGAGACCTAGCAGCCGAAAATGACACCAATCTAAAAATATCGGACTGCTGACATTTGTCTGTAGCTAACCTGGTTATGTAACGTGCAGTTCTGCCACACCCCCTTCACGGGGCTAAATTGGGAGGGCGCACAGCCCAGTGGATGGCGGAGGGACAGAGCTCAGATCCCTTCAGTTAACAGTAAACCGACCATTCAAGCGACCCAAACGCATTCAGCCCAAACCACAAGCTACTTATGTGCTAAAAGTGGACAGAAGTGCCCTCTGAGCAAATAAAACAGGCAAACAAAGGTGTCGCTCCGCAGTCCAACAAAGAAAAACTCTCTGCTTTGTCCATCACTTGGAGGGCAGTAAGATCAGAGGACAGGGGCAGAGCTAATGGGTGTCTGCTAATAGCTAATAGAGCTAATAGAGCTGATAGCCAATAGAGCTAATAGCTAATAGAGCTGATAGCCAATAGAGCAAATAGAGCTGATAGCTGACACAGCTAATAGAGCTGATAGCCAACAGAGCTACTAACTAATAGAGCGGACAGCCAATAGAGCTAACAGAGCTGATAGCCAATAGAGCTAATAGCTAATAGAGCTAATGAAGCGGACAGCCAATAGAGCTAACAGAGCTGATAGCCAATAGTGCTAATTGAGTTGATAGCTAATAGAGCTAATAGAGCTGATACCTAATAGAACTAATAGAGCTGATAGCCAGTAAAGCTAAAAGAGCTGATAGCTAATGGAGGTAACAGAGCTGATAGTTGATAATAGAGGTAATAAAGCTAATAGCCAATATGGCTAACAGAGATGATAGCCAATAGTGCTAATACTGCTGATAGCTAATGGAGCTAATACAGCTGATAGCCAATAGAGCTAACAGAGCTGATAGCTAATAGAGCTGACAGTCTGTGCTTTAAGATTAATTGCATGTGTTATTAGTACTACATGCCCACAGAGCTGGGGGCTACAGGCCAGGCTGTGTTAAACTTAAGGAGGTCTGTTTTTTCCTCAAGGTAATGTGCATGTTCTTCGCAATGTATGGGCACAATTACGAAAGTACAAGGCTAATATTAATCTACCAGCTTGTACGAAACAGAATCTCATTTTATTGCCAGGGGGCAGAATGTGAAATAACAAGTCCGATAAATCTGTCCAAATCTGTTTTCTTTCTTTTTTTTTTTTTTTCTTTTTTTAAATGAGGCCTTTTCGGCTGAAAACTAGCACACCCCCAACAAAGCAATAAAACTGAGTTCCAGGTACGGAACATGAAAACCTCTGCAAGATGGGGGTGGGGGGAGCGAATGAACATTTCCCAAGGAGACGGGGCCCCACTACACAACCGAGGGGCTTTAAATGTGCAGCCAGGGCCGCTGGGCTCCCGAGACCTCGGCGGCCATCTGCAGACGTTTATTTAACTTCCTCTCAGTTTCCTATATGCATCGGTAGACAGTTCAGGTCCCGAAGGGAACAGAAGGGAAGTGGAAAGAGATAAATCAAAAGGGCCATCGTCAAGCTTCAGGGCAGCGAGGGCGCAGGGCGAGGTGGCACCGGCCAGGTTGGTGCTCAGGGGTTGCCCAGCGGGCTGCAGTGATGGAGAAAAGGGGCACCCTGCCATTTCGCGAGCAACTCAAACCTGGTGGATATATTAATTCAAGAAGGGGCTGAGCATGCGTATCTGCACATAAGTGGACCACTGGGGGGCGCTGTGCTGGTGATGCTGCCCTAAAGTCAACACACCACTTGGGATTAGTGTTGTGGCGCCACACCCACATGTACAGCCCTCCTCCCCCCCCGCCCCGGTCACAGGCCTGCCAACGCCACCACCTTGTCCAAACTCACTCCAAGCCTCGTCCTTCCTGCCTATTCCCACGCGCCATCACCATGGAAACGGGGCAGGAAGTAGGGGGGGCAGGGGGCTGAGGAGGGGAATTTGATTTCCAGCTGCAGCAGGATGGTGGGGGGGGGGGAGTGCAAACGGGATCTGAGTTCAGTCTGTCTGCAGCTGCACCCGTAGGCGGTTACGCTAAGGTGTTATCGTGAGTGGCAACAACATCGTGTTTCTCCAACGGGATGCACGCATGCAAAAACGCCACCACACAGGACACGGAACCGGCCACACGCGGCCTCAGCACAGCTACCAGCACGGCACAGAGGGAGAGCGCCCCGACACGAGGACCCGACTGACAGGGGGGAAATGCAATGCCCAGCTCGACCCCTCTCTGCCATCCCAGCCTGCCGTGGCCCACTCACACAAAAGCAGGAAATGAGTCCTCTGGCACGGCGAGGATGTGGGGGTGGGGACGAGCCCTCGAAGATGACGGCCTTAGTGTGTGGCTAACCCCCCCCACACGGACACCGAGACGCGGGCCAGTACGTCTGTGTGTAAATAGCCGTGTTGGCGGGAGCCTCTATGAACCATCAAGCCAAACTGCACAGAGCAGCGGAACCCAGAAACAGATGAAAACCGTTAATAAACAAAATGCTTTCCGAGTGCCTTAAATGCTGGTGACATTTTCCCGGGGATGTGCATTTTCCAGCTGTCATCCCCACTAAGCACACACATGCACTCCATCAGCCTCCCTGGCCCATCTGTGGTGGACGCACATTTGCTCTGACTCCAACCGGGACTCGTTTGCCTGACGTGAATCACGCCCCCGGCACGGTCGCAGCCGCTCGTTTTTCCGAGCGTATCACGAGGACCCGGGGAGAGGGCGCAACGGCCCGGCCTCACATGGCTCCACCTGGAACCGTGTGCCCATAATGACGGGATGGAAAAAGCGGGACCCCGGGAGGGACTGGGGAACGACAAACACAGGAAACCGACGGCTTCCACAGACTGGCAGCAAATCCATTAAACTGTGAGCGTCCAGAGTCCAGGAGGCCAGCAAAGGGTCATGGAGGGGCCAGCCTTGCTCTGTCTGGGTGTGTACAGGCTTATGCTGTACCTCTCAGGATCTTCATGCATGTGCGTTCGTACCTGCACATGTGTGTGTGAGGGACTCAGCAGGTATATGAAAGGTCTGTGTTGGAGGAAAGCTAGACTCATTTTCCTTACAGCTTTGGCAAAACTGACTTAAAAAATGCATATTTAGCCCCAGAGCAGACCACCAACCATTCATGGGGGGTGGGGGCTTAAACAGCCTCCCTATTATTGGGCAGGAACCACGGCAGGTGTTAAGCAAACACTCAGACGTGGAACCTGCTGGTTCAAATGGTTACGAGTCACTTCATTCTGACGATCAGATATCCAGCACTGCAGGGTAAGGATGGCAGCGGCTTCAAAGGGATTGTAAGAACAGCAAGAAAATTGCCATTTATCTGCTGGAGATCTGATACAGGGGCACCGCTGAATGACCGGAGCT
Organism: Mormyrops boulengeri; assembly: GCA_026781065.1. Lineage (NCBI taxonomy): Eukaryota > Metazoa > Chordata > Actinopteri > Osteoglossiformes > Mormyridae > Mormyrops > Mormyrops boulengeri. The sequence continues at coordinate 2,724,490 of JAODLD010000042.1, read as the reverse complement.
TCTCCGCCGAGTCTGAGTGGAGCAGAACGAGCCAAGAGTTACTGTTAGGGCAACAAGGGCTCTGCTAGGTAGCAGAAACCCAATCCGGGCCTGGGCGCCTCTCACTGACAGCCAGGCTAATGCACAGCAGTCTGGCAGGGGCCTAGCTGCTGAGAGCAGGGGGGGGAACCCGGGGGGACTCGGAGTGGAGCAAGAACGGGCGGGTAGAGCAGGACGTCATATCGGGTGTCCGCCCAGAATCGCCCCGAGGAATGATGAGAAGGGAGCCTGTGTCACCTCAGACATTTCCAGAAGGGCCTTCAATGTGGTTGAGATTAGTGCACCAAAGAGAACAGATCATCCAACCACTGAATTATGGTCTCTCCATGGGGGGGAGGTCTGTCCTTCACATGTTAAACAAACAGTGGAAATAGTCACAGTGTCACTGAATATTATCTATTTATAAAGGTGGACATATTGCTGCCGGTGGTGAGCTGGCACAGTGGTTAGCACTGTCACCGCAAACCTCTGGGACTAGGGTTCGAGGCCCTATGTGTGTGGAGTTTGCATGTTCTCCTCATGTTGTTGTGGGGTTTTCTCTAGGTTCTGTAGTTTCCCCCAACAGTCCAAAAACACAATAAGATAAATTAGCATGACCAACCTGTGAAAGGTGTGTGTGTGTGTGTGTGTGTGTGTGCACGTGCACAGCAATGAGCTGGCACTCCGTCCTGTGCTATTCACTCTCTTGTGTCTGTAGCTTCCAGGATGGGCTCTGGACCCTGAATGGGACAAGAAGTTACAGATGGATGGATATTACCTGGGGTTAAGTAGCTGAAGGAGGACTCTCATTGGTTTATCTAAAATGGAGCAGTTAAGTTTTGGTCTGCATCTGATGGGAGAATAAAAGTATAAATTCACCATTTCTGGTGGATTGAGTGTGGGAGGGCGTGACTGAGATGTTTGACCATGGCTGCCAGACCTGTATGGGCTACTCAGCATTGGTCATACATCCTCTCCACCAACAGTGTGATGCTAAAGAGACCGGTGCCCCGGCCATCGGCTACGCGCCCGGCACGGACCGCCCCCCCAGGCCCGTCTGACTGAGCCCTTCCTGCTGATAGCATCACAGTCTCCACCAGGTTTCCTCGCTCACTTCCTACATAAACAACCCTGACCTCCGATGGGGCTTCAGTTCCCCACCCCCCCGACTCAGGAAGTGGCCGGCGCGCCGCTGACCGCACGCCCGTGTCGGACACTGCGGGGGACCCTGTCTTTCACTTTTACTTTCAGCATTTATTGGAGTCCCCCTTTGCGGCAGAGTTTTCAGTAAGATGGACATTCCGGCCAGCATGCGTGCCAACAAGTGTCCCAAACGGAAGAATAACTGCAAGAATGCTTTGGTATCAAGACCAAGGGAAGACCCAGGACAAGGTCCACACTTTGGAAGGGACGTATACTTTGAGGTGTAAATGGTGGATTTGTGGTCACCCTTTCGGGTTAAGTAAAACAACAACTTTCAACCAGAATTGAGCGGATAAAAATTTTAGAGTGAACCTTCTCTACCCGTTACCAGGACAGCAGCCATCCCCTCAATCCTACCTCAATCATTACCTTAAACAGCTCAGGAGCAACCCGAACTCACCTGCTCTTCTGCTCCAACAGGAGGGTGAGATACGAGACCATCTGGCCAGCTCCAACACCCAAGGACCGGAGAACATTTCTATCCATAAATCAGCCACTTGGTGGAAGCCCACCCCCAGAGCCACTCGCAGTAGTGACATATTTCATATTTAATAGCAGACTATTCAATTCACTTAGCCCCAGATGTCTCTGTGAGATGGGGAGAGGCATGAATCTCCCGTAATCATAATGGCAATTCATAAAAAAACTCCTGGTTCCTCCTGCAAAGGGGACGAGCACACCCAGATCCCTGAGCCCAAAGGCAGGAATCAAGAAACCTTTACAAGTGCAGGAAGAAAACTGCACTCCCACCCACCCACACACGCACACACACACTCCAGTGCCAGGGCAGAGACTCCACCAGCACGGTGCCCAGTGCTACCCTCAACCACACTCACATTGATTATTAACAGAACAAGACTCTTATTTCATCTACAGTGAAGGACTAGCTTGAATTATGCCTGAATCGTTCATCCCTGTTCTAGGAGAAATCCTGCAATTATTATTTTGTAAACTTGTGGGTGGTAGCTACTACTGGAACAGAATTAACTGTTTTACAGCGCAGTTAGAGTCCCGTGTATGTCCAGGACCTCCAGTGCGATGGAATGTTCTAAAGCCCTGAAGCTCCTCAGCCATAATCATGCTTGAATAATGGGTTTCAAACAGTTCCAGGCTCTTCATTCCATAACCCTTCCCTCTTTAAAGCCGGCCAATTAAATTGCCCATGTTACTAACCCAGGTTCAATAACAACTAGCTCTCTTGCTCTGCCGTCGGACCGACGTGACATCCAACGGCTCGCGTCAATGCCAACGAAAACTCTAAACCACATCCTTGTAAGAAGATGTAAAAATACAAACTGAAAGCTGAAGGCAGCAAAGCCGGGGGGGCTATCCGCGGAGCGCACTCTGCGTCCAATCGAGAGCGGTTCGTCTTACTTTTGGGAGTGAGGACACAGAGCCCTGGTGTCGGCCTGACTCAGAGATAACTCTGCTGACACAATGAGCTCAAAAGGCACCGTGGCTCCTGATGGTCTAATAGAGAGGCTGGTTATTTAGCCAAATCAATTCACCAATCATAATGATTCTTTCAACCTAGTGGCCAAGTGTTTAAGCAGAATGAATGCTTGAAATTGCACTGGCTATTTAGGCCTGAGGATTAGTGACTTGCAGTCACCTGTCCTGGCTGTGAGAAGCCCCTCCCCTAGCCAGTCTAACCCACTACCCCCAAGACTGCCTTTACTCTGGGATTAAAGACACCTTCCGCCCGAATCACACAGCTCAGCCCTGGCCGTGAGACAAAAGCTGTGATGTAACAGCCTCCCTTGTACTTGTTTGGACAATTGTGTCTGCTAAATACATAAAGGCAAGTGTAAAGGCTCAGCATTTTCCTGAGAATAAACAGCAGTACGTTCCCAGATGTGCTGTAGAAACTTTGCCACTGTGTCATGGATTCAGAGGTGCTGTTTCTCCATTAAATTACGGCCGACTGCGGAGACAGCCTCGCTCAGGGCTGTCCGACATGCTGAATCCATTTACAGGCTTTTTCGCATTATTGTATCATACGGAGTGTCGTGTTGCGGATTAACTGTCTGTCTTTTAAAGCAAAACCGCAGCAAATGGGCACATTATTATGATTTAGTCTAATAAGAAACTACAGCTCGGCTGATGGCTCTCAGGCCGTGGAGGCGCTCGGAGACGGGACGTGCTCGGAGAGGGACATGAATCGGCGCTAATCTCCCCGAGAGCTGGAGGCAGGTCAATCAGAGATCACCGGGACTCTTAACAAAGACTCACATCAATGTGGTATAATTACACTCCAGGAATTAGCCGCGGAGTCAGGTGGCGCTCCGCCCCGCCGGATCTCGCGCCCCCATCAGACGGTTGACTTTGGCTGCCGATCGCGGCTCGTCAGGCTAAATATCGTTCTGTCTTCGCGCGCCTCTGTGGGCCAGCCTCGCTTCTGCTTTCTGTCTCCCTGTCAGACAGATGTTTGTTGCCATAAACAGCTCCAAGAGAAACAGGAGAAAAATCTTCCCCGATGTGAGGGCTGTGATTTGCTGTGAGTGTGGGCCGGCCGCTCCTGTAACAGGTGATAATTACGTACGTGGGGGGGGCAGGTAGGACACAATGCGCCGGGGTGCCGGTCACCAGATCCGGTTCCACATGGGGAGGCTCTGGCCCATGCTGTGTATCATTTAGAGTCGCACTCAATGCCAACCATTAAACTCACACTTTCAAAGGTTGGTTTTGGTTTTATATGCCTTTTGTTCAAATTCTCAGCATAAAAGCGCCCATTAATACGTGACCCTGACAGCCTGCAGGTGCTTGGAATTGACTTCAACTTCTGCACCATTGTACGGCCTGCAACCAGAACCAGAACTAAATGGACATTCACCAACTGTAAGTGGGATTAGCTCTGGACTGCTGATTTTAATGTGGGAGACCAGAGTTACCCCACCCCTAGGGGGCACCCTCCATTCTTAGAATTTGAAAAAAAATAAAACAGGAAGATGGTATTTTAAATCAACAATCCATTCCCTGTCTCCTGAGAATGGTCACATTCTACAAACCCAAATCCTGCATTACGAAAGACAGGCCTGTTTTGGCTCCATTTCGCCTTAGAGGTCAATAGTACATTTTTTAAAAGAAACTTATTTTTTTCTGTAGACATGCTATAGACATTTTAAATATGCTTTTAAATTCAATTTCACTCCAATGAATGCGCCTGTAGAATCTACAGCTGTTTCTCCCAATTGACAAAATTACTCCAAAACCGTCAGCCCAGAGCTGACAGACCATTTCCATGCCCCCTCCCAAAACTCCCCTCTACTCCAGCTATCTGATCAGCCGCACATTCTCACTTGCTGTAAGTGGGTCAAGCTGTGAGTGGTGGGGCCAGAATAGCTAATGTGCGGGGGGCGGGGGCATTGTCCCTGTGGTCACTGGCAGCCCAGCTGCGTGTCCCCTCCACGGGCAGCTGCCAGGCAGGGCCGCGCAGACGGCGGAAATTTCTGCAGGTGCATAAAAATGCCAACTGGTCAGGAATGGGCATGCACTTACATTACTTTTAATGAAATATTTTATGTGAAAACACTCGATGTACGTCCCCAACCCGGACTGGCAAGTATTTGAATCGCATACCCAACTTAAATTAAATTATCTGTTCGTTGCATCAAATTCATCGTTCACGCTTAGAAGTAGACCTGACGAGGAAGGCTGTATGTAAGCTATTACATCTTCCCGCAGTTTTAAAGATCTCAACATAAAGGTTCTCAAAGAAGTGGCCGAGAATGAGCGTTACATTGTAAAACAGACTCGTTTACGACAGTTAACCACAGTATTAACACCACAGTACCGTCTCCTGATCGACACCATCTAGTGCACGGAATCCGCGGTAAGTGTTATACAAGGTCCCGTATTGGTAAAAAAGAATTACCTATTGTTTTGTAGATGAATGCAACATAATGACCAAAGGTCAGCTTTAAAAAGACTACTTTACATTTATACTACGATTTAATATAGAGGTGCAAAAATCAAAAGGACACTCCGGTTGGGAGCTGGTTGAACGGGTTTAAAGCTGTACAATAGCACCGCGCAAAGCCGAAAAAAGTGTCGCAGACGGGGTTACTGCAGGACACAGCGGCCTTTGACATTTAATCCGATGATCAAGTAAACACATGTTTGGAAGCCCACATTATATAAAGCGGAGTCCAATTTTAACCGTTTGATATAAGAATAAATCAAACCCCAACACTAATTATACACCCAGCATGTGGAATAAACACCATGCTAGGGATTTGCTTGTGTTTGTATGTGTGCTCGCTGCTTCCCCGCACCTTTATGTAAGTGTTGTCATGTTTGCATTTTCTTCTTATGATGCGCGAGTTTCTTCTGGATATTTCGTTTCCAATTTGGCTTATCGGCGTCTCCAAATCGCACATGGTTTGTATTCTGCGACGGGTTTGCAGTGTGTACCCCTGATCTGTGCGCCATGCATGTAGCCAGTCCCGGATAAACGCCTGGAAGACGGATGGAAATAAGTTTTACACTTTTAAACTGTCACATTCATTTCTTATGTTACGAAGAAAGGAGAGAATTGGATTATATCCTTATGTTTTTTAAAAAATGTTTGATTATAGGCTACATTAAAAAGTAAGCCTGTATGTTTTCAAGCATGAAAGTTAAGATTTAATATTTGATTCAGGCTTACGCTTGAACGATGATCTTGTGTATTTCTTAATTGGATCATAAGTAAACCGAAGATAAATTACAAGTGACCTACTCGGATTTCAACCGAAAACCGCGGTATTAAGGGCGTAACTTTCTACTGACTAAAGGGCCGGATAAAATGTCATGTGTCTGTTAGTGCAAAAATATGGATGTGCTACGAATGTCAGATGCAGTTAAGACTTCAACACGGCCAAATTTATTTCCGAGAATGAGGGCGGTGAGAGGGAGCCATCACAGGGCGCGCTGTCATTTAAAGATTAACCGAGGCTACCAAAGCCCCGAGGAAGCGCTGCCGCAGCTCATTCCGAGGCTATCGGATCCCTGTATCATGCTCACTCACAAACACACCATGCAACCGGACGCCTTGCCTTCCCCCTACTTCTTAAAACAATCACATAAACCTTGTTTTACAGCTCACGGCTGCTGTACGCTTCATCTGCCGCACTTGATATTCTGGGAAGTATTTCTGTCGTAAAACAGTGAGGGTGCATATCCTATATAAATCTTAACCTTTCAGTAGGGTGTAAAGAGTTAATGGTAACACTTTACTTGACGGGGCACAAATGATGTAGGCCTAGTTACACTATTACCTATGTAATAATTAACCGCAAATGAATTCTTAGTTACATACTTATCTGACGTTAATTCATCATTGATGAATCGTGACACATCTTTTATCTTAAGTAGCAACTATATTTGTTCATGATTTGTACTTACGTAGTAGCTGAGTTATTACTAAGTATTTGTGCCCCATCAAGTAGTGTTATCGAATTGATGAGTATTTCATTCTATATTGCGTTGTAACGATCAATTGCATTTATTTAAAAAATGGTAACATCTGTCCTACATGGAAATTAAAATAACTTTTAAACTCTTCCTCTGTTTGAAAGCGCGCTGCACTTTTCATTTTTCTTCTTTAATATAGACTAGGTACGTTCCAAAGTCTATCCCGGCTAAACCCAGGTCAGGACACATATCTACTCTTCTCTCACGGACACAAACACACAGGGATCCAGGGGAATTCGGATACTTGAATCCCGTTCTGCCCACCTCGGTCTCTGGGGATGGTGGATGCGACTTCAGAGCCTGGTCAATCGGGTAGTCTGTTCCTCCCACTGGTAACCGAGCAGCCTGAATGAGAGCTGCCTTTGTAGCAAACATCATCCGCCAGACCCCCTACGTTATTCGATCGCCATCTCCAGAGTAAATTTGCACAAGGGCTCCTGAGAGGTTGGTAGCGGCCTCCCCCCACGGTTAACACGGAAGACAGCCTGTTGATTATACCGTTTTCATTAAGCGCTCGACGGCTCTACAGCCTGTTTGATCTGCAGACCACCGAGATTATCTTTGTTCACTGGCTAAAAAGTACTTCGGCATAGGCAAAACAGGAGCGAGAGGGAGACTTATTGAAATAAACGATTCCCATTCGGCACTTAGTATCTGACATCAGTAAATAAAATTCCCCATCACCACGTTGTAACTGTATAGTCTCTCCGAGGATAATAGGTTAATATTGTTGTCATTGTTGTTCTGATGCCTCAAAATGGTATATTTAAAATATTAATGTTAAAGTCACGTCTGATATGAATTAAGAATTACAATGAAGTGATCCACTGACAGAATATGGTCGCAGCTGAAATGCAGAACCGCGCACGGAACGCGGCGGACAGGGTGTTGGTTCCTGAAGGCGTTATCACTCTCCGGCCAAACGATCCGGCGGGTCATTGTTCTTGGACCGACAGTAATGACGGGCTGATTGGACAACCTGAGAGTTATCACATTTCTATGTAGGATTTCTCCATGTAAATCTGAAACTTAATAAAAGCCCAGGTTAATTTGGAAAAAAAAAAAATGCATGTTGCTCATACTTTTCCATGGCGCCCTGTTACTGGAGTAGCGTTTTGTTTATCGATATGTAACGATTTGACCATCAGTAATAGCTACTTTTCGTGCTTTCCAGACCGTTGGTACAGAGGAGGGTCCCGAGTGAGGGCAAATCAGAGAAACATCAGAGCATTGTATCCAGGCTTTTGCTAATTTATCTTCATTGACCTTTGCGTGCGCTGATAGCAGGAGAATTCAATCAAGTGTCACCGAGAGGGAGGCAGGGGTCGCCTTTGCACTAAAATACATCGGTGAGCTTATTTTAGGCCAAAACAGACCTATCACGTCCTTTGGGCGGGGGGGGCGCCTTCTTTTCAACATGCTGATGTGAATTAAAAGAGGGAGGCGTACGGCGTGTCCGACAGTGATTTATCTCAGGCAAATGTAAACGCCCTTGTCTGTTTTGTATACCTGCTCTGTAGTTTATCTGAACTCGGGAATGTGGGGAATACTCGGGTCAGGGCAGAAGTGTAAATAAAAACACGGCTACATTAAAGGGCGCGCTGTCGCCCGAATATGACCCAAATCTTATCGTTTCTCCTTTTAAAAAGTTTCTGATAGGGTGCTGAAATTATAAACAGACTCAATTGCTCGTGACACATGAGATGAATTTTCGCACTTATAAGGACCAATTATAACTAGATTGTTAAAATTTATAAATATTCGATTATGCTTACTTCGTTACCGGCTACAGTGTGATACGGGGCCATTCGGAACTGGGATAGTGGTATAAAATAAATTATGCCCCCAGCCGGCGCAGTGATGTTTATATGATGAACGCATTTTATAACCCATGCATGTGATATTTGTCGTGCAAATGTCCGTGAACGTGTAAACACACAAATCTCTGGGGTGAGAGTGCGACTAGGGGCGGCCGGAGTCCCGCCCTCGGCCGGGACCAGCTGAGCCTCATTGGCTGGACTCCGCGGTGGGAGAGTCGCTCCAAGTCGCTTCTTTACCAAACTAGGCTGGGGAGGTAACCCAGAAACCGCGGCGATCGCCCGAGCGCTGAAAGGACTCACTATGCAGAAGCCTTCTGTTTTTCCCTCAAAATAAAGTTTTGGTGCTCATCGGCAGTACACCATGCTGCTGTAGGATACGCCGATCTCCAAAGATTTTTTTCTGCATTTTAATTTTGTTCCACGTACTCCTGCTTTTGGCTTACACTGCAAGGACCAAAGTTTGTTCTCTGGACACAAGACCGTCCGCGAGTAATTTTTAAGACACTGGGATTTACAGCCGGTACAAAATGCATGGGTTTTGGGGTCTGGATATCGTGGTGCTTTTGTTGACACTCCTGTGCGATCACTCGGGGCTTGCGGACGCTTTCGGGGACGAGGACGAGATGACCTGCGACCCTATCCGGATATCTATGTGTCAGGATCTGGGATACAACGTGACGAAGATGCCCAACCTGGTGGGAAACGTGTTGCAGTCGGACGCAGAGTTACAGCTGACAACTTTCACCCCACTCATCCAGTACGGCTGCTCCAGTCAGCTCAGGGTCTGTTCGTCTTAATTAGCTTTCCCGAAATTGTGATATTTTTTTTGGCTGTTCATGTATCCCTGGTCACGCAATAAAATGTAATGTGATAATAGCAGTTATGCATGGTTTAGTGTTTTTAAGAGGAAAGGTAGACCGCGGTATCAACAGTTTTTGACTCCCGGACATGGTTTTGTAGGTATATATTTGCTCTTATTTAAGGGAGCCCTTAAATCTCAGCAGTTTCTTGTAGCAATTTCCTGCGGTGGTTATGGATGTAAACACAATGCGACCGCTGTGAAAATCCGACGTTTCCTATTTCCAGCGCGAAACTCAGCGCACACTAGCATTTATTCGGCACCTTATTCCTCAACCTGTCCCTTCGCTGTACGTTTGGCTATTTAGCTCTTATCACTGTTTTTACCATAACAATTTACCTTGTTTCCTTAAACAGCCGATATAAAAACGCACTTTTTTTTTTGCTATTATGCCGGTAATTTGAAAGCGTCTTAAGTCTGGATATAGAAATTTGCGCGATGCGTGATGATAGGGTAATTAATTAATAGAATTTATTTATAGTAAGTTTTAGTTTTAGTCTTCTTCTCTTTTTCATAGGTATAATTTGCTGGGTTTGTGCCTCCTTGGATCGAGCGGCTACTGACGCTTCGTCTCCTCTCACGTTCTTCCACAGTTCTTCCTGTGCGCGGTTTATGTGCCCATGTGCACCGACAAGGTTCCCATCCCCATCGGGCCCTGCAGCAGCATGTGCCAGTCCGTCAAGCGCAAGTGCCTCCCCGTGCTGACGGAGTTCGGCTTCGCGTGGCCAGAGCTTCTCAACTGCAGCCTCTTCCCGCCGCAGAACGACCAGAACCACATGTGCATGGAGGGCCCGGGGGATGAGGACCCCCCGTATCACACCATCCGCACCCTGCAGCCCATGGAGGAGGAGTGCCACGCCCTGGGTTCCGGGCCGGAGCAGTACACCTGGGCCAAACGCAGCATGAGCTGTGTGCTGCAGTGCGGCTACGACGCGGGCCTCTACCCACGCCAGGCCAAGCTCTTCGCTGACGTCTGGATGTCCGTCTGGGCTGTCCTCTGCTTCCTGTCCACCGCCTTCACTGTGCTTACCTTCCTCATCGACTCCTCACGCTTCTCCTACCCCGAGCGGCCCATCATCTTCCTCAGCATGTGTTACAACATCTACAGCGTGGCCTTCATCGTGCGCCTGACGCTGGGCCGCGAGCGCACCTCCTGCGACCTGGACGAGGCCGCCGTGCCCGTGCTCATCCAGGAGGGCCTCAAGAACACGGGCTGCGCCATCGTCTTCCTCCTCATGTACTTCTTTGGCATGGCCAGCTCCATCTGGTGGGTGGTGCTCACGCTCACCTGGTTCCTGGCGGCCGGCCTGAAGTGGGGCCACGAGGCCATCGAGATGCACAGCTCCTACTTCCACATCGCCGCCTGGGCCATCCCGGCCGTCAAGACCATCGTGGTGCTGATCATGCGGCTGGTGGACGCCGACGATCTCACAGGGCTCTGCTACGTGGGCAACCAGCATGTGGACGCCCTGACAGGCTTTGTGGTGGCGCCACTCTTCACGTACCTGGTGGTCGGCACGCTCTTTATTGGCGCTGGCCTGATGGCGCTCTTCAAGATCCGCTCCAACCTGCAGAAGGACGGCACCAAGACGGACAAACTAGAGCGGCTGATGGTGAAGATTGGCGTTTTCTCCGTGCTCTACATGGTGCCGGCCAGCTGCGTGGTCGCCTGCTACTTCTACGAGATCTCCAACTGGGGTGACTTCCGGCGCTCGGCACATGACTCATACCTGGCGGTGGAGATGCTGAAGATCTTCATGTCACTGCTGGTGGGCATCACGTCGGGCATGTGGGTCTGGTCAGCCAAGACACTGCACACCTGGCAGAAGTGTTCCGGCCGGCTGGTCGGCTCAGGCAGGACCAAGAGGGGGGGCAGGCCCGGTGGTTGGGTCAAGCCAGTCAAGGGCAGTGAGACGGTGGTGTGAGGATGCAGAAATGGCCTGGAGTTGAGGGTGGGGGGGGTGCGGTTCTCAGGATCCTCCCCAAGGCAAGGGACTGCAGGAAGAGCTGGGACACGAGCACAGGGCCCCCCACACGCTAACAGCGGGTCACAGGCAGCCCAGGTGACGCACGAGGCCTCCTGTGCAGGTTTGACGGGCTCCACTTAGGGGGCGTCGTCCCCCAGCCACCCTGTGACAGCGGAACTGGACAGCAGTCATGTGATGGCAGTTGTGTGACGGCCTCTGTCCCTTCTTATGCATTTTAAAGAGGACTTTGTTCTTAGTTTCTGTTCTTGTGTTTTTAAATGAACCTTACACTGGACAGTGGTAGCGCAGATGTCTTATGAAAGAAAAGTGCAGTGTGGAAAGATAGCGTCAGAGTGCTCGCATCGGGCCTGGGGAGGGGGGGCGTGGCTGGGCGGGGGATGATCCCCCTCGTTTTTAAGCTGCGCTGATTCCGAGCTCAGACGCAGGAGCTGAACTACAATGGTGCTTGGAGAATAGTCTCACTTTTTAAAATTTGGTCCTCAGCTGTTTGGACAGGTTATTTTTCTCACAAAGGTGAGAAAGTGCATTTTTTAAGTGTTTCAATTCATCCTCCACAAATTCTGTTTAAGTCTTATTTTTCTCAGTGCACTAGCTCTTGTTTTAGTGTGTTTTTGAGGTTAGAGACGCAGAGACTGTGGAGAATCAAACCATTATTTTGATCATAAATTGGAAAGTTCCCCACACAGTCATTCTGAACTGTCCAGTGATCTTGTTTTGGTGGTATTTCGAAGAGCTCGAATGCTGAATCGTAACACATGCTACATGTCGCAGGCAACTGATGGTGTGACACCACGGTTACGTTGGCGATGAACTCAAGGGCACTGAGTAGCTCTGCAATCCCCGAAAGGGCTTTTCTGTTAGCCCTTTGAATGTATGTAACTCAGAAGAAATCATTTTTAAGGGTCCAGGGACAAGTACATTTTAGGGAGTAGCAATACGTAGGCTGGGGCACAGTGAAGTACTTTAAAATATTTTTTTAAAACAGGCGTTTTGTTATTACTGTATTATAAAATGCTAATTTATCTTTGTACAAACTAAGAAAAAATACTTCTTAGTTCCCTCTTATTTAAGAACACTTTTGTATCAGAAGAAAAGAAATTAAACTTTTTGTTTTTAAATTGCTCTGTGTTGAGTTTTCCTGTTAATAGGTATGATGGAGTAGCGATATGGCAAACGTGTACATAGAAGTAAAAACCTTTTGTTTTTGCTTATGAAATATAGATACTGTAATTTGATTACTATAATTCCCACAGATGTGTTTGGCGAATTTCCGATGATTCTGCTAATATATGCTGAATAATTGTCAATTGCAGCCAAGTGAGATTAAATTATTTTAAAATCTCCTGTTAGCATCTATTTACCGTTCCTTTTGATGCGGCAGCGTTTGTGTGCTGCGAGCGCCCTCTGGTGTCCAAATGTAATTACTGCAGATGCCTAGGGTAGGACGCAGGACCACATCAAAGCAGTGTATGCTGGAGAAACGCTCCTCGTAAAACGACTGCATGAAACCCACTCGATTCATTTTAACATTAAATATAAACTTTAATAGCGAAAAAACATGGTTTTCATATGGAAAGTTGTACTGTAGATCTCAGGACAACAGTATAAATATTAAATTTTTTTTTCTTTTTTTTGTTAGAAAAATATGTTGAATCCAAGTATTGAAAATATAGAGTTCAAGTTAGCTTCATGAAGCAGGCACATAAACATACAGGTAAATGCTTCTTTAGCGTACATTCAAATGTAAAGCCCAGTTTTGTAGCAAGCTGAAATGGCTGGCTCAACCGATTCAGCTTCACCTTTGAGAACTGAGGCCAGCATGTGCTAACCGTAGCATGGTGCTGCTGCCCCCCCCAAAGACCCGGCGTTGATGCGGGCTGGTGGGAGACAGTGCCCTGCAGCTGGCACTCCACGATTATCAGAATGGCTCCTGAGATAATCAGAGAAGGCTCATTCGGGAGACACTGGTATGTACGCAGCCATTGCACATGTACAGAGAGAACAAATCGCCCCCCCCCCCACCACTCACACAGCCCCCCTTTATAACAACCTTCTGAAGGTCATTTAAATATACATATACATGCATAAATGCATGCCTGGGATAGCAAGCAGCCGCCCCCCACCCCAAGCATGTGCTGGGTGGGAAGATGGACAGATATATATGCACACACACATATCACCCTGAGGTGCTTTGGGAAAGATATTTAGAGTGCCATCAGTAGTTTAACCATCTCAGACCAGCACCTCCTCCCCCCCCCCCCCCCCCGTCAATGTGCTATCTGTTCCCTGTCAATTTAAAACAAAAAATAACACAGTATCTGGCCTGAGGTAACAGAATTTCTATACAAAGTGCTATGCAATGGCTTGATGTCCGGAAGTCCACCCATGGGCGAGCTGCTCACAAGTAAACATATATGTATATCAAAATATATAGACATATACATATTCATACACAAACAGCGTGACAGTGAATCAGCAGGTTTGACTACCCGAGAAGAATTTGGTGCAGGTGCCGCGATGCCAGGGTCAGCGATGATTCTGAATCATTGGATTCATCAGCACCTGTGCGCCAGGACACATCCACATGCCTTATGTGCGAGGACCTATCCTCTCCCCCTCGCAAAACGGCTGAAGTACTAGTCCACATCAGGTTGGCGACATCATTCTGGTGAGCGAGATGAAGAGGCAGAAACAACGTAAGTAAATCCGGAATGTTCCATCCACGACTGTCAGTCACCCGTAAAGGCAGCAGTTTGACCCCACGTTGTGTGCTGCTCTGACCCACCAATCACAATGCCGTCACCCCAGCATTCCCAGTGGCATATCCTGACAGGATTATCTGCTTTTTTCCAACAGGATCTGTTTAAACCCGCCATTGTGCATAACTCCGGTTTGGGTTTGTCACCCACTCCTAGGACCTGAGGTTTTGTGTCTTTTTCATCTATGCTGTAATTCACAGCTAAATACATTCCTGAGAGCCCTAAGGTGGTCCGATATTCCCTCGCTGAGTCGCTCACATCTTCATCTAAAGCGAACTTCACAGGGAATTTTGCCTTGCAAGAAAGAACTAGCCCCCCCCCCCCCCCCCGGGGGGGGGGGGGCGCCCCCCCCCATGGGCAA
>JAODLD010000042.1:2687259-2708937 GCA_026781065.1 Mormyrops boulengeri | reverse complement strand
TGTGGACCCCAGGTCAAAGGGCAGACGCATGGTGGGGAAATGCAGGCCGACCATCGGCCGAACTGCGTCCACTGCAGCGCCCCGATGCGGTCGGGGTGTCTGTCTGTGTAGCCTGTGCCGTTTGGTGCTTTTGTTCTGCATTATTTACAACGGAAACGGGAAGCATGGAGTCAGTTTATTACTCAGTGCTGCTGTGCTGTGGTGTCTAGTGACCTCGGTGGGGGAGGGCTGGTGGAACGAGGCACTACACCAGGGCCGTCCTGTGCCAGGGCCGCAATGCCTCACCCGTCACTGTGTTTTGGCTCACATCCTCTTGGTTATTTCATTCATTTCCAGTGGGTTGAGCTCAGCTGTGTCCCCAAGCAAAGTATGAAAATGCAGGATATGGGGGCTAAGCCCCACCCCCTCCCACCAGCACTCACAGACATTCTGGATCATTGAGCTGCGGTTTCCCACGATGCAGGTGACACTCAGTGGCTGGGAGACGTTCACCATGATGGCGCTGAACTCGCTGAAGAGCCCGGTGACTGAGTCCACTGTAGTCTGTTTCTCGGTCACCATTGGCTTGTATAGTTCGGGCACGACGACCATCTCCATTTCGGCCCGCGGGTAGCCGCCAGAACTGGAGCATGTGATACTGCATGTGCTGTCATTGTGGATCTCCATCAGCTGGGGTTGGCTGTAGCTGGCTGTGGGTGGAGACAAGTGGGGAGCTTGAGCACACTGGGGTGGTCACAGTCACTCATCCACCAATCAGAAAGCACTAGGCAAACACAGGAGTAGACAGGCCAGCAGTTACCTGTGATTGTGAGTTGGTACCATATAGTGCTTGGGTAGCTGTTAATCTTGGTCCTGACTACACAATAATACTGGCCCTCGTCGGCTGGATTCAGGTCCTGCAGAATCACATGCCTGCTTTTGTTGTACACAATCGAACGGTTCCTATACATGGCCAGCACTTCAAGCGGGTTCTGAGCGTGGAAGCCATTCACAAAGATGGGTCCTGTGCCAACTTTCTTCTGCAAGTACATGAACTCAAGATCACCGCTCGTAACGTTGGGGCACGTGAACTTGGCTGTGCCACCCACTTCCTTGTGGATCTCCACAACTGAGGCTGAGGATCCTGTGGAACATGCAGAGAGACACACGGGAGGGTCAGCATGGCCCCCAGTGCTGATGTCACACCCGCGTCAGTTTCCCTTTAACTTCATACAATCCACTCCACTCACTGCAAATCTGCAGCGTGGAACGAAAACCTGACGTGGAACCACTCATTTCTGTAATTTCTCCCTCCTGAATGTAAGAAGAGTATTGTGGCAGCTTTGTGACCGTCGATAAGAAGGCTGGGGATTTCTGTGCTATGGGTCATTACGGTAAGATCTGAGTCGATTTTTCGGTCCCTGTTCTCTTAAAGTAACAGTATGGATCAGCTGAAGTGAAAGTTCATTAGGGTATGACATAAAACACCTACACCTTTAATGTGTCAGGTGATGGGGGTTAAGGGCTCGTGTTCGGTGCGAACCCAAACTGCGTGTGCGATTTCTTCTTGGGAGTGTCTTCAGAGTTTTATTCTTTTGCCTGACTGTGCATGTGCTCCTGCGAGCAGAAGTGGGCATGGATAGACCGTGATCCGCCGAGGTGAAGACTGTCATGTTCCCGAACTGTATTACAAGCCGTCACGTGACACGTACCAGTATTCGCCAGTAGTACCACAAAGATGATGAGCAACATCTGGCATCTAGAAACGAGGAACAGAGGTTCGGAGTGAGTGAAGGCTGCGGCCACGGAACTGGCACAGGTTCATTATCTGAAGGGGGCCCCCAGTGCCTGAGCTGCATCCCTCTGTCAGTTGCACTAGCAGAAACACTGACAGTTAAACAGGACAATAATAAGTAATAGACCAAAGTCATGCAGATTAGCCTGGCAGGGGGTGTGCTGAAGACGACTTCCAAGGCCGTCCTGCGAGATCTCCTCAAGACACATCCTACAACACTGGTCAATAAAGTCAATGAAGTAACTGTTGCCAAAACTTATTTTGTACCTGTTGTATAAAGAGTACAGATATTACAGAACTACTGTTTGGATCAGTGAAGCCAGAGTTTATATGAAAACCACCAGGTATTGGGCTTGATTTCACCCTTATGATTTAGGGCACTTTAAAATAAGGGCTTACCCAGGCTGTTGTAGCTAAAATGGGGCCTCAACTATCATTGTTTGATAAAATTTACCCCCCCCCCCCCCATCAATTATAGGCAGGCCTTCGACCACGTGCCTCTGATCTTCACTATGGCATCTGGGTAAATGTTACAACAAAGGGTCTCCTATTAACATCCCTCCAAAAAAACACTTAACTAAATACACTGAAAAAGAACAATAGCCTGGTCTCATTGAGAATCATTCTGAAAATAACAAAGATAGATAGATAGATAGATAGATAGATAGATAGATAGATAGATAGATAGATAGATAAATAGATAGATAGATAACACTTTAACACTTTATTTGAGGGGGTACAAATAGTATACTACTACACACTTAATTAATCATGACATACCTCCTTAGTAACTCATGAACAAATAGTTTGTGGTTAATTGATACATTAAGTAAGATTTAGTTCATGATTTAAAGTATAATGGTATATTATTTGTAGGTGTAGCATAATAACAGTAATAATCAATGTAAACCAATAAATAATGTCTCTTGAAACTTAACGATTCACTTAGACGGCGCCTTTAAATACTTACGTATAGCAGAAATTTTGCGATGCCATGGTTTCCTAAATGAAAATACGACTGGAGTCAAATAAGAATGAAAAAAGTTCACATTTTAAAGGCTGTCTTACTGCCCTGGGAGTCGGCCGGCTTGAGGTGTGCGAAAGGGAAAGTCCCATTGGCAGCGAAACCAGTTTGCAAGAGAGCCGTGAAACGGGTACAGTATCTGCACGGTGCGCAGATAGTACAACGCATCTGATCGAGGAGTCAATGGGGTGGCACCCAGCCAATAGTCACAAATAAAACACAATAACACTGATTCATACGGGCTGCTTGATTTTAGCGGTCATTTCCGTGTGCATTTTACACACTATTATTTTTCTTGCTTTTATTCAGCTACGCAATTTAAGCTTAAGTAGCCTATCGCATTCTGAACCCAAAGTCCCGATTCCTGATTTAACCATCTTCCATAAAAACCTTCCGTTTTCAGCGCGAAATCCCCCTGTATGACAAGATTGCCGTATTATGCGCGCGGTCCCATGCATTGTCTCAAAGCGTTTCACATTATCCCTGTCCAAAGCCAATTGTGCCCAAAATAAACGAGCGTCCGTCCCCCCCAGTAACGCTTTAAAGCGTTATATTGTCTTGTGTCCAGGTATGCCTTTATGCCTCCAGAAACGAAGTCGAGCCTGTTGTTTTGTAGTGCCTGATCTGTTCTTATATATCACCATCATGAGAGAATATACTGTCCACATCCTTATCTTCATGAATGATGAAACGTTTCTTTATTATCAACTCCCGAGTTTGTGTTTCTTTCCCAAAACGGTTCCTATATTTTCCTCATGCTGGTTAAAGGCACAACATCTTTCATACAAATATAATAATAATAATAATAATAATAATAATAATAATAATAATAATAAGAAGAAGAAGAAGAAGAAGAAGACCTACAGGTTAGGAAGACCTAATAAGACAATATAGCCTCATGATCGTAAGTCGATTACAAAACAATAAAGACTTAGAATATCCAGCTGTGCTTACCGTGTCCTGCTGCCGGTGTGCTGTGTAATGCAAAAATGACAATACACGGATAGTTTTTTTTTCGTAAAGGCGGGTTATTTTTATTCCGGAAGTTCAGCAATTAAATTTAGTTTCGTTTTTAATTCGTCATAGTAACTCTTAGATAACCACGGCACGCAGTATCATTCGTGTTCGTACAGCGTTGAGATTCTTGGCGAAAGGAATTTCGTTGAGATTCTTGGGAATTGGCGAAAGCTCACGAACGGCATAGTGCCACAGTTAATACTCTGGAAGTATGATGCCTTATTTCGTAGCGAGAACAGGGGTGGTGAAAGCGGGGTACCTCCTTTTCAGATGGCGTCGTCGTCAGGGAAGGATTTATTTATTTTTTTTGCAATGTTCTGATTTTGTACAAGACCAGTCCTCGCATGTGTGCTACCACAACTCCAAGTCCAAAGTGCAACTTAGTGTTTACCTTTCTCTCCTTATCCGTCCGCCCTCACTAATACTTAATCCAGCACCCTGTGACGTCTGAAGTCCTTATAGTTATTATATTTTAAGGATTTATTGCTCTTGGTTGCCATTAATTATTAATTCTAGTATTACTCGAATTAGATCTCATTAGGCTATCTAGAATGGCGCAAATAAAGGTTCAAGGGCGATTTAGAGAATGCGGCCGGAACATGCCGCTGAATCTGTGATTCTCAGTAAATGACTCGATAAAAAAATACAGGGGAATGTTTGGAAGTCATTTTGCTCTGAATTATGGACACATTAAAGGTGCTCGCTGTTCACATGTAAAGTCTGAGTATTTCAGTCTGTGAGGGTTGACCTTTATGTTAGGATGAGTAACTGGGCGTGGCAGGCAGCAGGAGCATGGTGGGACCGGACTTCGGGACCTTCTGGGGTTTCCTGCCTCCATGGGACTGGCAGACTGCCAGGGTGACATCACGCACCAAGCTCCCAAAATCCTCCAGCTTTCTATTGGCTGCCAGAAAGCCCCTGCATATCATTTCCCACATGCTACATCACCATTCACCTCAATTTGGTTTGGTCTACGACCCTCAGTGCTGTAGTCAGGAAGTGAACCTTGTGTGTGAGTGGGTTGAAGTGACACTGAAGTTCTTACAAGAAGCCTGAGTGTTATAATAAACAGCGGAGTCTTAGGGCTGCCCAGATCAGCCCTCAGGGACTTTCTGTTACATCACCACTCATTGTAAATCACATCTACACTCTGCACACAGCCTGTGAGTTTGTCAGATGTATACATTTTGCCAACAGTGTCAGAAAAAAGTACCAATTTGTACGTTTGAGGGTACAATTACTTGTCACTGGGGCTGTACCCTCAAGGGCCTGCCAATTGCACCCTATCTGTAGGTAAAGGTACAGAAATGAACTCTGAGGAATATTCTTGTACCATTGGAGGTATATTGTTGTTGTCTGTACATTGGGGAACAAAATTATACCAGAGCTGTATCCATTTTTCTGACAGTGCAGGACTATACAGAGCAGTTATGCAGGGAGACTGAACATGAAAAACCTTCCCTCACAGTCAGCTGTAATGGCACCTTTGATGTGCTATTTGCTTGTCTGAAGCCGAAGTAGGGCTCCAAGCCCATAGCAGCTAAAACGTATCGCACCTGCCACATTAATGGAAGACAGGGAAAATGTAGTATTTCCCTCTGCCAACAAAGTAATACTAACAGCCATAAGAAGGTCTGTTAAGACAAAGTCTCTTTAGACAGGGCAGTGATGTCATTTCTTAGTCTGTTTATACGCAGGAAGCAGCAGCTAACAAGGTGTCTTTACATGCTATCCGTTATGAACTTTACTTCCACTGCAGAGAGAAGAATAACACTCTGGTCATATGCTAGCTTCCTGTAACAGTATTGACTGAGTGACAGGATGAGAATGAGCGCACAACAATCGCAAAACATGAGCTTGAAAAGTACTGCTTGTGGCTAAACTGGGGAAACCCCTTTTCGGTCTTCAATCATGACTTCAGTTATGAATCGTTGTTTTCTAATAATGTTTTTTGACATCTTCAATGTTAAATATGCAAATCATTTGTAGCAACGCTGACTTGATGGTATTAGACTGGGTTTGGAAAAAGGGTCTTCTTGTTTGGGAAATTTGGATCATACAAAACATATATAGTGTTTGCTTCATCTGCAGTAACAAACTTTGTTGATTTATAACTTTTAAAATGATTTACTTGAAACTGGTCAAGTATTAGTTGATCACTAGTTAGGGGTTAATGATGTAATGTATCACAACACATCCATGTAAAGTGCTTTGGGGTGACTCTGTTGTGAAATGCGCTATATAAAAATAAACTGAATTGAATTGATTTAATAAGTATCCACCAGATAAGAATATTTAGACTGTTAAACCAAATATTTTCTATTATAGTCAGGTCCTGTCCCCTTCAGAAGTTAACTAAAGGTTAATGTTAAAAATATAATGTGCGCACCAACATGTTCTGTGTTCTGGGAATTCATGGATTTCCACCATAAAGAAGAGTTTTACTTCTTTATAAGTGACATTATTTGTAGCAACAACTGAGGCCAGCTAAAAGTCAAAGGTTATCGTACCTTCAATGAATGAAGACTTTGTTAGTACTATGACACAAGCAAGTTCTCTTTTTGGAAGAAATGACCTGTTTAAAGCACGACAACAAAGACAAAAGAGGAAATGCAGACTAAATTAGTTTACCATCATTCTGTTCTGTCCTTTAAAATTAATTGCATAGCCAATTCATATAAATTTTGTATGCAAATTATAGATCACCTGAACAGTCATTATAGTTATGCTACTTCACCTAATCAGATCGTAAACTAGGTGTAATTTTCAATAGACGTTTTTCTTTTTTGCATTTACATTAACTCCCAATATCTCATACAGCTAAATAGGCGTTTTATGTCTTTTCAAGACAGAAAAATGTGTGTGTTCCTACATATATATACATATATATATAAACAAAGTCTTTTGGAAGGATTGTTTTCTATTATTATTTTCAAGGGCGAGTTCATGAATCTAAGGATAAATAAATTGTAATACACTATATTTTTGTTTTAGCTATTTTATTTTTTATCTACGATTACGCAGTATTTGAAAAAATGTTTGATCAATTAATTCAGGTACAAATATGCCGCGGTTGCTCAAATTCCCCAGCACAAGGAACGCGGTGTTTTACGGCGCCTCTTCCCCGTCTGGCGGACGGAATGCTAGCGTGCGGTTACGGTGGAGAGACGCCGTAAACCAGCGCTGAGAATAACGTACTGTCGTTATAGCTTTGGCAACAGCGTACGCTTTGCAAGCCCCCTCCAGTCCCGAGGTTTTGGTTTGTGTTTTTCTTAATATGGGCCGCTTGGTGTTAAACAACGACATTTCCCCCAAAAAAGTAGTTATCTGCGATTAACCGTTAGTAGATTTTTATTTTTTTTAAATTCTGACTGCATACCGCTCAGACGGTAAGTTATTGGAGAGTCCGGGAATACAGTTAGCCCCTTTAGCTGCAGCTAACGAACCAGACGTACTTTAGCCATCTATTTACAGGCTAAGTTATTTCACACTGCGGTGCTCATATAAAGCTCTAGATAAAGACGTTGGTATTGATTAATTTTTGGATTTATTGTGATTGTGCAGCAATTTTAGCTCCAGAGAGCGGTGTGGCTATAGCTAATCGGCTAGCCTAACTGGCTCTCTGCCCTCTGTAGTAACGTTTGGTTTTTTTATTTTGATTTTTTACCACGTGTATTTAATTCAGGGTTGCCAGCTCTCACACATCTCTCGTGACATTCACACTTTTGGACTCTCATGCTCACACATGCTTAACGGCAAATGTATATGATTCCATTAAAAACCTAAAATTAGCTACATCATATGCGTTGGGGTAGTTTGTAAACCATATAGACTATTGACAAGGTAATAAATCTGATACGTACATGTAAATGTGTGTGCAGTCTTGTCTCGACTTGAAAATCTCACGCCAGCCAGCTGACCAAAGTTGGAAAGCTTGGCTAACTTAGGTTAACGACGCGTTAGAGTTGCTAGTTCTGCCTCTGCGTGCTGCCTCTGTATAGAACAGTATCGGTAGTTTGAGCTGATTTCCTTGTAGACATACCTGTACTGTATATCGTGAAACTTTTGTAATCGCTCTCCTGTAAGTACTGTAATTCCTGTCAGTCCTGTTAATCCTGTCAGATTTGTTACTAATGTCTCTCTCTTTCCATAATTATTCTGATTGCCTCCAGAAGAAGGCGGGGGGGAGATGCCTCCAGATGCTGAAGATGTGCGCAAGAAGTTCATCCTCGCCACGGTGGAGAACTTCTTTGGCCTGGGGTCGTCGTGGACCCAAGCTGTGGGCTCTCTCACTGGGGCACGGGAAATGGATAACTTTCTGGATGATGTCAGTGAATTTGTCCTGTCTGTCAACAAGTCTGGAGCAGAGCTGCAGGTGTCCAACAAGGCAAGGCTTCTACAGCTTTATTTCACTTTTAAAGTACAGTTGTCTCCATTTAATGAAAGCTTTCCTTTTAGCAGATCGACTAGCCCAGACACAGCCAGCCTCATATCGTGCATGAGGTTCTTCTTGATGTGCTCCATGTGTTGAAACAGATTGATTCCGGTGACAATGAAGACAAAGTTCTGGTGTTTTTCAAGTTGAGGCCCACTGTGATCACAGAGGAGAACGTTCACCGCAGCATCCTGGTCTCGTCTATGCTGGAGTCCCCCATTACCACACTGTATCAGGCACTGCGGCAGGTGTTTGCGCCTGTCCTACTGAAGGTATGTGGGAAAAGCTGGAGCAGGTGCACCTTGCAGTACAGACAGGTTCTGTACAGCTAATGCATTAGTTTTAATGAAAGTACTTGTTTACCTGTTTTGTACTTCGGAAGGATGAGAAGTGGAGCAAGACCTTTGATCCCAAGCTCCAGAGTCTGTTGAATGACTTAGAAGCTGGTCTGGGTGCAGTAGTTAGACAATCAGACCCAGTGGAGGTGGGAAAGAAGAGTTTGAGAGAAGATTATTTTCTGGGTAAGAGCCGACCAAGACCAAAACCATCCCTCTTATGGTGCTGAACTCATAGTTACCTAACTTACCGTAGTACCTTTTTTGCAGAACAATGTTTTGAAAGTGGTTCTCTCTGGTTATCCTGTGTCTGTTTATTAGAGGTCTTTTGTCAGATTTCAATTTCAATTTTCAATTTAATTTGTATAGTGCATTTTCACAACATTACATGGTCTCAAAGTGCTTTATATTATTCCCGCCCAGATGCTGTTTGTAGTTTGGGGCGATGTGGTGCAGGAGGTAGTGTGACCGTTCGGCAACCGGAGGGTTGCAGGTTCGAGCCCCGCCTCCTCCTGGCCCCATTGAAGTGTCCTTGAGCAAGACACCAAACCCCAAATTGCTCCCGGTGAGCAGGTTGGCGCCTTGCATGGCAGCCTCCGCCACTGGTATATGAATGGGTGAATGTGAGGCAAAATGATAAAGCACTTTGGGAAGAAAGCGCTATATAAATGCAGTCTATTTACCATTTTGTTTATTTTCACACTGTCTTGTTCCTAGGTGTCCTGACCCCTGCTGATGAGTATCAGTACTGGGCAGATCTCTCAGCTACAGGACAGACGGTTGTCAATGACAGGGCAGCTCATTTCTCTGAGCTGCTTCAGCCCTTGGCTAAGGTACCCCCACAGGCTCGTCTGTCACGCAGATAGCTACCCATTTTAAAGTGGATTACTAAGACCTCTGTCTCGGGTCACAGGACTACAGCAATCTGGACAGTGTAGCCCTAAATGATGCCTTGGAGCTGGTGGAGGTCACCCGTGAGGTGGTGGATGATGTCTGGAGGCAGACTGATCATGAGCCGTACCCTGAGGCTCGCATGCGGCATCTACTGGATGTCATCGGTAAACGTGCAAACAGAGATGGTCTCTTTCACATTTCCTCTGCTCTGTAAAATTTATATCATGCTGATGGGGGCTGTGTTGTTTATGAAAGTATTAGTTCTTTACAAACATTTAATAACTAAGACCTTCATATCTTTTTACCTTAGTCAGTGTGCCGCCTGCTGCCCTTGTTTGGTATAGGAGACTATTCTGAAGTTCTGTGTTATCAACAGGCCGGGCTCTGTGCAGTTATGTTCAGAAGAAGCTGAGCATGCTGAAGCTGTGGGAGGATCCTTTCCTGAACGTGAAGGATTGTCTGCAGGCAGGCATTGCCGTCTGTGAGCACTGGGTGGGGGTCTGTGAGCAAACGACAGGCCAACCCTGGAAGCGCTACACGCCTCACGAGTGGAGGGGCGACAAGCACCACCCGCAGCTGCTTCAGAGCCTGGCAAAACGACTCAAAGAGGTTAGACTGCATCTGAGGTTTACACACTTAATATCCCATGAATTCAGTGGCATCAGGTTACCAGGCTCTGCCTGTTACTCAGACTTGTGCATGTAATTCCTTTGATTTAGATTTTGACGATCCGTACGGTCCATGAGAAACTGCACCGGCTGCTGCCCCCCGGCAGACGGCCACTGCTCTCCACGAGCCACGCGTTCGAACCATTCTCTGGCCTCAGGCCGCTGCTGTACAACTCCTACACTGAAGTGAGGGACCGGGCTTCTGGTGTTAGGGGAAATCCCTCTTACAGCAACCCTTCGGCGTGTATATCCATGCCGAGCTTAATTGGGTTTTTATGTTTTTGCCAACCGGCCATTTCAGCCACTGTGGAAAGCGGCCGTTTTACAATTTGACCGTTCCATCGCACCAGCTGAGCAGGAGGCGGCCTCCAAATTGAAGGCCTGGATTGGAGATGTCCAAGACAACCCCCAGCAGGTGCCATCGACCATGCACTTTCACTTTTACCTGTTCTTCCTTTTAGGACCCAGAGAACACATGCAGAAATGTTTACACATTGCTACTAGGACAGTTTTAGTTCTTGTTTGTAACTGAATTTTCTCTAATGACCTTGTTTTCTTTCAGCTCCTCCAAGCTTTTCAGAAATACCAGGAGCTTATAAAGAGGCCTAACATCAGCAAGGACCTCCTGTCTGAGAGGGAGACCTTACTTGCCAAACTGCTTGACTATGTTAAGGGTGAGCAACTCTGCATAGAGAATTATAATGAACGCAGTCGTGAGATTGTGAGAGTAAAATGTGATTTATGTCTGTGATTTATGTTGTGGGTACAGGTCTACGCACTGATTTTGAGGGCCGTTGCCATGGCGCTCCAGGGGAGAAGACTGGCCCCCTGGCAGGGAAGAATCTGCCAGAGGTGGTGAACAACATTGTGTGGGTTCGACAGTTGCTTCTCAAGGTACGCCTTCCCGGTCTCAGGTCTCCTGTCAGAGTAGGGTTTAGAAACTGCAAGTTTTTGAGTTCTCTGGTTAATTCAATGTGAAATTACGTCTGTTTTATAAGTTACCTAGAGCAATGGACCTCATTCTTTAAGCTGTCCAAAGTTTGGTATTTTCTTAGTGTGTCCATGTTGCTGTAGTGTACTTCAGTTTTCTGTTTTGATGTCATACCGCACAGAAGTGCTCAAATGGTGCAATTTGGTGGATCAGGGTTGCCAGGTGAATCCAATGTGTCAACTCTCCCAGCTGCCAAGCAAAAACATGGACTGTCTAGGAGTCCACGAGGACTGGGTTCAGAGACACTGGTTTAAAACGCATCAATTACCCTGTTACTCTTCGTGTTGTAGGTGGACGATTCTATTCGCATAGCAGAGGCCCTACTTCCTGACCTGTCTGGCTACCCCTCTTTGGTGAGGCTCTCCAGCGACATTCAGGAGCAGCTGCGGGCCTACGAACAGGAGCAGTTCACCTCCTGGTCACGGGAGATCCAGACCGGCCTCTCTGACGCCAAGTCTGGCATCAGGTGACCGCGTGTTCTACCCCCACTGATTCAGAATGAACCATGACGTAATGGTACCCTTTCCAACCAAATTGTACTTGGTTGCGTCAAGCTTTGGTCAGCCACCAAAATGTGTGGTTTTAACCCGAATGTTCATTGCAGCAACAGATGCGTAATAAAGCAAAAAATGCATTTTGCAGAAATTGCAATTTTGCAGTGTCAGGCCAATATATGTTACAGTATGGGCATCAGATCAGACCAAACCAGTCTATAATTAGATGTTATTGTAATAGTAGTACTAATGGTACTAATGTAGTAGTAATGGTATTATTTATCATTTACTTAACCTGCATTGCCTCACTATATATGTCAGCTGCTTGCGCGTTGACAAGTGACTTTCTTTCATGGTTACAACTGGAAAGTGAGTGTTTCTGCCTAGAGCAGCCAGAGTGTCAGTTTAATTGTGAATCTCTCCTTTTCACCTTTAAATGCTGTAATCAGAGGATGGTATGTTGCAAGCAATCATTTTGTCCGAAGTGTCTCCCATTAAGGCAAACTCATCTCTATTTCCTGTATAAAAAACCACACGTCTGAGCGGAGTCTGGAGGATCTGGTTCTGAATGAATGTGCAACGCGAAGGCCTGCCATCATTCACGTGCCACGGTCTGGGAGCGGCAGGTCACCTTACTGCGGCAGTTTGGTAAACCTGGCACCTTCCCTCCTCAATGCAGTCTGCAGGCCAGTAACCGCGTAATGGAGTTGGACCACACCGACGGCAAGCTGAAGATTCAGTACTCGGACCGGCTGGTGACCCTTCTCAAAGAGGTCCGCCAGCTCTCAGCTCTGGGCTTCACTATCCCTGCCAGGATCCAGCAGGTCGCCAACACGGCCGATAGGTTCTACCGACAGGCCCTCGTCCTCAAGCAGGTAGTGTTGTTCCGTTTCTACAGCAGGGCCTTCTGACATCCACAGAGGTGGTGGCCTTGCCTTAATGTCTTCTCGATTCATTGCAGGTGGCTCATTTTTACAACACAATAGACCAGCAGATGATTCCATCCCAAAGGCCAATGATGCTTAACTATGCTCTCGCCTTCGAACAAGTGATCAAGGTGAAGTTGATATTGTTGGTCATTTAATGCATGCTGTAGGTTCCCTGATGGGGAAACAAGAGAATGCTCTCATACCTCTATACCTTATTGCACACTGGTGTGTAGCTGTGGGCTTTGTTTGTTTGAATTGTTTTCCCCATGTAAAGCAGAATCCAAAGTCCCACTCACGGGAATCGGGGGGCAGGCTTCAGATCACCTGGGACAACCCCAAGGAGCTGGAGCTATACATCAGCAAACTACAAACTGCGGCTGAGCGCCTCTCCGTGGAGAATCGGAAACTGAGGAGGTGGCACACAGACTTCACAGAGAAGGTTTGGCGCTTTCGGAAGGCTGGCGGTCCTGGTTGGTGTTGCTGTGGGTGAAACGCTCCATTCCTTCTAGGGCAAATGGAAACAGATGACGGTTGGTTGACTCTCTGACCTTCGCAGGTGATGACGCTGATGAACATCGACCTGTTACGGCACCAGCAGCGGTGGAAGGACGGCCTGCAGGACCTACGTACTGGGTTTGCCACTTTGGAGGCCCAGGTAGGCTTGGCTGAGCTGGGAGAACGATGGCTTTGGTCATGGAGGAAGTTATGAATGGAAATGTTGCTTTAAGCCAATGTTGAGGGAGAATCCTTGAAATATAAGAGCTGACAGAACAACATTCCATATGTGTTTGAATTTTACCCTGAGAGGCAACTCCAGTTCTCAGGGCTGTTGGGTTAGGGTTTGTTTTTGTTGTGAATAGCATCCTGATATTAACTTCAGGGCTTCCATCCGGGAGACATGCGAGCCTGGAGACAGCACTGGAACCACCAGCTGTACAAGGCCCTGGAGCACCAGTACCAGGCTGGCCTGGAGGCCCTCAGCAGGAACCTACCCGAGATCCACATGGACCTCACCTTCAAGTGAGTTTTTAGAACCTGCGAATCCAAATCCACAGGCCTGACCCTGTGGTACAGCATGACATGCAGAATAAAGCACAGAAAACAATGGAGGCGGGCAGAGTAAACCCCTGGTTAACGGAGATATGGCACAAGCCTCTGTGAACCTTGCTGAGATAAGATTTTTTTTGTGGCCCTTCTCTGTGGGGAATCCGGATATGTCTCTTGCACATGACTTTTTAACGTATTTTGTGTGTTCCCTAAAACTGTGGCGTTTCCCTTTTGCCTTTCCAAGACAGGGCAGGCTGCAATTCAGGCCGCCATTTGAGGAAGTGAGAGCCAAGTACCTCAGGGAGGTTAAAAGGTTTATTTCCATCCCCAACCAGTTTAAGGGCATCACTGAAGTGGGGGAGGAGCCTATTTTTTCCATAATGATTGACCGGAATGCCAGCGGCTTCGTCACCGTCTTCAGCAAAGCGGAGGACCTCTTCACCAGGCTCACACAAGTGCAGAACAAGTTCAAGGTGTGTTGGGCCTGCCGCTGGTAGGAGGGAATGGAAAAGGTCTGGCTTCCCTTTTGGTATATGTGGAGAATTCCCGGTGTCTTGTCAGTATGGAGGGATTTCACTGCCGTGCCAAGAATAGTTATTTTTTTCCCCTGTGATTTGACAACATGGCAGGGGATTCTCCACAGTCAAGAGTATGTTGCTATTATAGGGTAGAGGTTACAAAACCCTGGTCCATGGTGTAGTGGAAGGGTGTCGGTTTTGCCCCTTTCTGCTTATCTTTTTCTGTTTATGGTTGCATTGTTTTGCTAGGAGGAACATGAGTAGGAGCTGCTTATGTGAACTGGTATCTTTCTGACACTGTTAGGTGCAGCAGTGTCGTCAGCCGCGGTCCGTGGCCAGCTCCTTTGGGGACCCATTTGGAGGGCCAGTCATGTTCCGTAGTTTTGAGTTTCACTTCCTGTTAGCCGCTCATATGCGCCATCAGCTTTTTGTGAGCTAAAGTCACAATGGGCGGCCCCAGTCACATTGAAACACCGGAAGGGAGCAAACTGAGAGCTGTGGCAATGTTATGATGCCTTCTGCAGGAGTGGGTGGTGCTGGGCCAGGTGGATATTGATGCCCTGGTGCAGATACACCTCCATACCGTGCATGACTGGGAGAGAAACTTCAAGGCCTTGAAGACTAGAGGAAAGGAGTCTGAGCGACTACCGAGGTAGCCCAACGAAAAGGGAATCCACCTGTCTTTAAATGGTGCAGGATTCTGTGTGCCAAATTTAGCTCAAAATTAGCCCCAGGAAACATAACCAGAGAAATGAGTGCCTCCTTCCATTTCTCAGAGGAAGTTTGTTGAGGTCTCAACTTTGAAGGGGGTGTTTCCCATAATCCTAGCCTGTATTCGGAATGGAGGAACCGAAAAACTTTCCTGTTTAGACATAAACAGACATAAAGTCACACACTTGGGCTGGTCTCTCAGAATAAGCATGAAAACGCATTAGTTTTCCCTTTGAGCACCATGTCTCATCTGGCTTGGGTCAGACATGCAGATATTTCAGTCAGATATTTCAAAGCCCTGTTTGGCATGTGACCAGCTAGCACTCAAACTAGGGGATATCAGTGCACTTGTCCAGCTACCATCTCCTACGCTGTAAGGATGCTCATGAGAATTCAGCAGCTTACACACACATATATAGAAGATTGATACTGGCACCTAGTTCGGAAAATAATTGAGTTTTTTTTATTATTGCAGTGAAAGTGCCGTAATCACCCAAACTCTGCTGGGCTGTTCTCTACCTGCTCTAATTGGAATTTCTTTTAATCTCCTCAGCACTGAAAGAGTGGACTGTTTAACCATCAACTGCGAGCCTGTGAAGGCTGCCATTGATGATTTGATCCAGAGGCTCTTTGACGCTCTTCTTATGTCTCTGAGGAAATCTGTCCAGGGTAGGATATGCTCTACCTTTGTTTCCTATTCTCTCGCTTTCATAGATAGATAGATAGATACTTTATTAATCCTGAAGGAAATTTAGGCATCCCGTAGCTCAAAACACACAATAATAGACATAATAATATACATGGTAATAGAATAAAACACAAGGCCTACAGATTTCGAGAGTGCGTCTATGGCCTGAGGTACAAAAGACTTCCTCAGTCTGTCTGTTGAGAAGGACAGTGTTGACTTTCTGCCACTAAACAGACTCTTCTGCTTGGAGACTATGCTGTGCAGGGGGTGGCTGTCAATGTCCATGGTGATTATGTGTGCCTACTTGACTCTTATTCTGTCATTGCAGGTCACATGCAGGACATCGACAGCTTCGTCACGCAAGCCATGGAGACTCTGTCTGTCCGGCCGGAGAGCATCGATGAGATAGGGGAGGCCAACCTTAAGCATGGACAACTTCTCGGCAGGAAACCAGAAGTAAACATAGTGGAGTTGTGCTCTGGGGAGACATTTACGTAGCCAATTAAATGGAGCGGGACAGCCTCATGTTCACCTGTGCGATAAGCAGTGTGGCTCGAAATGACCATATAGATGTTCTTAATCTCTAAATATTAATGAAGGTCATGATGACCTTAAAGATATCACTTAATTTAAAGTCTTGTATCTGCACAGGTTCTTGTGACACGTTTTGGGTCAAAAATTCCCGCAAGTTTATCTGCAACTCTTTCCTGGGTTGCAGATACTGCCGCAGTTCCAGGAGGTGGAGGACAAGAACAGATTGCTTCGCGCAGTGGCGGGCGGGGGCCTCGACTCCATCGGGGCCCTGAGGGCTAAATGGGATAAATTTGAGCTCATGATGGAGAGCCACCAGCTGATGATAAGAGAGCAGGTAACAGGCCTGCAGCTCTCGCCACAGGGGCTGGCCTGACCTTCTGCACCACTTACCTGCCATTGCAGCATGTTAACTGTGTTGGAAATAAATACAGGGAAAGGCTTATGTTTGGCCGCCTGTGGTACCTCACTGCTACGGTCCACTCATTACCATCCCAGGCTATGCTTTGCAGATAAATCCTTGACAGTGTAACCATGTATTTTATGGAGTATATAATGATTGAGATCTTGACACTGTTTATGAATAGATGGTGGAAACTCTTTAGACAGGATCATGACTACCTCAACTTTGCCCTAGGTGGAGGTCATGAAGTCCAACGTGCAGACTCGGATCCAGGCCTACCAGCAAGACCTGGAGAAGTTCCGTGCTCGCTGGGATCAGCTAAAGCCCAGTGATGATGTCATTGAGTCAGGCGATCTGGAGGCCCTTGAGAAGTGTGTCCAGACCATCAAGGACAAGAAGGCTGAGTTTGATGAGCTGGAGACCACTCGGAAAAAGCTCACGTAAGGACCACATGACCCCTCTGTTTTAAAAATAACCTGAGAAGCTGCTGGATGTGTTGGGCTGGCAGGTAGAGTTGGAGTGTTAACCTGACATGGTGTCTTGCTCTTCTAGTGAGGACTGTTGCAGTTTTAACCTGGACCCACCTGACTTCTCATTGGCACTTGAAACTATGAAGGACATGGAAGATTTGTCAGAAATGTGGTCACTTTATGAGGAATTCCAGAGTGGCCTTCGGGAGATGGCCAAGGAAGACTGGATCACATTCAGGTAAGAAGATGAAAGGACGAATTTGCTTGAAAGCATCTGCGATCACTTGCTATTGATTTGTTATTTTACTCTAGGAGTAAAACATACGCCTTTGAGGAGTTCCTGTTCACATGGCATGACAGGCTGCGGAAGCTCAGTGATCACACCACTATGACAGTTAAACTCCAGCAGGAGGTTGACAAGTACAAGGTAAACCCTGCTTTCCTGATGACGGCACAGGAAGCTGTCCTCTGATGTTCCTCACACACCTGTTTCTTTAAAGACCATGCCAGTTTTGTTAGAGGTGGGTGATGAAAGGCTGACTTCCATCAAACGTCACAAATGTAGGTGCTGGTTCCGGTTCTGAAGTACGTGCGGGGTGAGCAGCTCTCCCAGGATCATTGGCTGGACCTGTTCCGCCTGCTGGGGCTTCCACGGGGCACCATGCTAGAACGGCTGCTCTTTGCTGACCTTCTGAAGGTCTCAGATGCTATAGTGGAGAAAGCTCTTGATCTGAAGGTGGGTTCGAACTACATTTAAAGCCAGTACTCCTTGTTTCAGAAGTACAGTTTCCTGAATGTTGATAAAGTGATAAACTAGAAATAGATATTTTTTTTTTTGTTTTGTTTTTTAATTTGAATGATTCTCGCATTTTTATTTTTGCACTGTCTTGGGTATGAGGATAAACTGCACTGGTACGGTGGTTGCGGGATTGGCACTCTGGCCACCGTAAAACAACTCACAACAGCTCGGAATTAACAGGCACGACACCCTTCTGCTTTCCGTGGGAGTAGCCCTGCTGCAGCTGTCCATAGGAAGGCTGTACGCATCATGAAGGGGATGGAGGAAAGCCTTTGGGAGCCTCATCCCCGAAAGAGTTGAAGCCGTTGGTGCTGTGGCATCGCCTGCTGCATGGCAGCAGGTCCCAGTTTGAGGCAGCCCCTCTGGGTAGGCATGTGGAACGTTTTGCTTGCAACTTCGCTCGGTGGTTGATGGGTGTCCATTAGGTGACAATCCTCTGGTCATGGGTGACTTCAATGCGACCACAGGCACTGACAGGGCTGGCTATGAGGGTTGTGTCTGGGTCTGGAGCATGGGGTGAGAGTGGCTCCATGTTCCTTGACTTTGCGAAAGGTCAGGGGCTGTGGGTCGCTGGATCCTGGTTCCAACGCCCTGAGCCTGCATTGTTGGACTTGGTACTCCAATACTGATGAAGCAAAGGAGATCGGTCGCATCCTCATGGGCAGATGTTGGAGGCCCCATACAGGGCCGTAGGGTCTACGGTAGTTCCTAGTTTATGAATTCTGACCACAGACTTGTTGTTGTTACTTTGAAGATTGAGCTTAGATCCAGTAGGCTACCACCTACTAGGAGAATGAGGCTGGACTTGGCCAGATTCCAAGATCAACCTGTTTCTGATGAGTTTGCACACAGTTTTTATGAGGAACTTGCAGACTTGGGTGTGACTGCTGACTCTAATGTGACGTGGGAGACCTTCTGTGATAAGACCCTGAAGGCTGCTGAGGGTTGTGTTGGTGTTTCCAGTGTTCCCAGAAGGAGGTGTTTCGTCTCAGAATCAGAATCATTTTTATTAGCCAAGTATGTTTCCATACAAGGAATTTGCCTTGGTTGTGCTTTTAGAAGACATTACAAAAAACATACAACAATTAGCAAAGGTATATACAGTGATCCCCCGCTATATCGCGGTTCAGCTATCGCGCCCCCGCTATATTGCGGGTTTTTCCCTAACGCGTCACAGTCCTCTGCGTACCTGCGTACCTTGCTTGTGGTCCGATTGTTTTCGTTTTGTTTTAAGCCCTATGATGGCTCCCAAGCGTCCTGCATCCTCTAAGCCTTCTGGTAGTAGTGAGCCTAAGCGCCAGAGGAAGACCTTGACTATTCAGGAGAGGGTAAAACTCCTGGATATGCTTCAGGAAGGAAAGCGTTACGCGGACGTCGCTCGCCATTATGGCTTGAATGAATCGACGGTACGATACATCAAGAAGGGTGAAAAGAATATGAGCCATATATTTTTTTATCTTTACATATTCTATTACGTATACAGAGAGAGAGAGAGAGATGTGTGTGTGTGTGTGTGTGTGTGTATATATATATATATATATATATATAGGGTACATTACATATTATTATTATTATTAATATTATGTTACTCATATCCTTATATATGTGTTGTTTTAATAAGTTTACATGTGTTTAAAGCGTGTGGGAGGGGTATTTTAAGGCTTAAACTATAAAAAAAAAAAAATGTTTGTTTATATGATCTTTCTATATCGCGGATTTTCACCTATCGCTGATGGGTCTGGAACGCATCTTCCGCAATAGGCGGGGGATCACTGTACAGAAAAGTAATAATCACTAGATCGCAGGGCACCCTGAATATTATCGAGAGGCTGTCCTCCTGGCATTGCAGGTAATCTTTGCTTCCATTTGGGAGTCAGTTGTCATCCCAACTGGAAAATGGGACTTCTTGTCCTTATCTGGAAAGGGAAGGGTGATCGCCTGGATTGTGGAAACTACAGGGGGATAACACTGCTTTCAGTGCCGGGTAAGGTCCTTGCTAGGGTCATCCTTAACACGATCCGTGATCACTTACTTGCCTGTCAGTGACTGGAGTCAGTCTGGTTTTATGCCTAAGAAGTCTACCATCGACTGCATCCTGGCACTGAGGGTTCTCATCGAGCACAAGCACGAATATCTGCAGAGGATCTTTGCAGCCTTTGTTGATTTTTGTAAAGCGCTTGACTCAGTTGATCGAGTTGCCCTGTGGGACATCCTGAGACTTCGCGGGATCCCCCCGAAGCTGCTGGACATCATGGGGCATCCGTTCGTGAAGAAAGATTTACTGATCTTGACTTTGCCAATGATACTGGATACTGTGATCTTAGCAGAGTCACTGGAGGCTCTGATCGGGGCTCTCGAGAGACTGAGTGAGAAGTCTGGGATTGCGGGTGTCCTGGAAAAAGATAAAGATCCAGCCATTTAAAGACTGCTTAGGTACAGCCATCAGTAGTGTGTCTGTCTGCACCTGGCTGCGGCAGATGGATGGCCACTGGGGGGACTGGACTGTGTGACTGTCTGGGGGTTGCCAGCCGGGATTCCGTGGAGTTTTGCCATGTGGTGGATGTGGCAACGCGCTGCATCAGTACATGCTCCCTGACCTGACCCTCGCATTATTTTCAACGCAATAAGAAATATATTTGCTGAACATGCTCTTTCATTCTGTATGTCTATAATTTGCCTGTAATAGTTGCCTATAATAGTATCTGCGTATCTCATGTGTGAAGTGCAGGTTCTGATAACTTCAGTGCTAGCAGCTGGCCAATACAGGAGGCCGTTAGCCTGGTCTTTCTCCACCAGGATCTGAACAACCGTGCGCAGGCTGAGGTGAGCATCCGAGAAGCCCTGCGGGAGCTGGATCTGTGGGGAGCTGGGGCCTCCTTCACCCTGACTGACTACGTAGACAGCCAGGGCAGGACCACCAAGCTCATCAAGGACTGGAAGGACACCGTCAACCAGGTGGGCGACAACCGCTGCCTGCTGCAGTCCCTGAAGGACTCGCCGTACTACAAGGGCTTCGCAGACAAGGTGGCACTGTGGGAGAGCCGGCTAGCTGACCTAGACGAGTACTTGCACAACCTCAACGCCATCCAGAGGAAGTGGGTCTACCTGGAGCCCATCTTCGGCCGCGGCTCGCTCCCCAGAGAACAGGCTCGCTTCATGAGGGTGGACGAAGATTTCCGGTGGGTGTTTTTGTTTTTATAACAGGCAGAGATGTATCGACGGTTAGTTCATAGCCAAGATGGTGACCCCTGGCCCTCTGCATCGCCTGCAGATCCATCATGGCGGACGTGCAGAGGGACTGCAGAGTGACGTCTCTGGCAGCTCGTGTTGGGGTTCGAAACTCTCTCATAACCATCCTTGACCAGCTGCAGAGGTGCCAAAAGTCCCTCAATGAATTCCTAGAGGTAATTCAGTGCTGAATTGTGAACATATGCCATGGCCCTCGATTTTTCTCACCTCGTACTCCAACTGGTATATCAAGTCACCACGTTTCTTACAGTAAGTTCACTGTATGTATGAGTGATAAGCAGGAACTGACATGGGCTGCCGGTGGAGGGTTATGGTATGTGCCCAGGTGTGATTGATGCTTTTTTTGGGAGTCCGTCTACTCAGAATCGACATCCCCCTGTTGTACTCTCCCATTTAATAGCTATTTTAAAGCATTCTTGTAATGAAAAGTTCAATTCTATTTCTGTGCTCTATCACTTAGATACTTAGTGCTAGAATAGTTGGATGCCATCCTGAGATGAACTGTCCCTGCAATGTATGACTTGAAACCAGAAGTCTCTGAGTGAGTTTGTAACTTTAGAAAATGACATCTACACCTGCTTGTGGGTGACATCATGACCATATTATAGCAAAGACGGTGCAATACTGCTCTTGTGTCTTTTTTTTTTGGTTCTCGGTTTTGTGTGGGGGGGGGGGGGGGAAAGGGGTAGTGTGAAAGTTTT
>JAODLD010000042.1:2674208-2687249 GCA_026781065.1 Mormyrops boulengeri | reverse complement strand
CCCCCCCCCCCCCGCCCCCCGCCCCCCCCCCCCCCCCCCCCGGCGCGCCCGGCGGCGCCCCCCCCAAACTGAGAATGAGTAAAGATTTCATTTCCTGTTTTAGGACATATTGAGCAGGCTTAGATGTGCAGGCTGCCCTCAAATACGCAGTGAAAGCCCTGTCCATTGTAGGAAGTTCCCCGATACTCATACCTTGCTTGTTTGAATAAATATGCCAAATTCTCCCCACAGTTAGAGCCCCCTCTACCTATTCCTACTGATATGATTGGAGACTGGCTGCAGTAGGGTCTGGGGGTGATGTGATGGGCCAATGTAGAACATCCAGCAAATGTCAAGCTTCCTTATGAGGTTGTAGCACCTCTGTCAGCTCGAGTGATGTGCAGCGCTGGAAACAGCCAAGGAGCGTAGATGTATGACGTAAAGGTCCATGTTTTAGGCCAGCCTGTTCCCGTCACCTTCAAATGTACTTGACTTAAGTTATTCTGGTGAAAATGGAAGCTGAAAAGCGAGAATGTGGCTGACCATGTCCCTGGTCCATCCAGGAGAAGCGAATGGCATTTCCACGTTTCTACTTCATCGGTGACGACGACCTGCTGGAGATCCTGGGCCAGGCCACCAACCCCTCAGTTATCCAGTCACATCTCAAAAAGCTTTTTGCTGGTGGGTTTCCTTTTCCCCCCTTTAGGACA
This sequence comes from Mormyrops boulengeri, assembly GCA_026781065.1. Classification (NCBI taxonomy): domain Eukaryota; kingdom Metazoa; phylum Chordata; class Actinopteri; order Osteoglossiformes; family Mormyridae; genus Mormyrops; species Mormyrops boulengeri. Next base: position 2,686,560 of record JAODLD010000042.1, on the reverse strand, counting down.
CTGTCCTGCCAAGTTTTAAATTGCCTCTTTGGCTAATAGTATGCACTCAGTACTAAGGCTGGGCAATTAAATGCATGTTAATTTCAATTAGGTTTTTTGCTTCCAATGATTTTATCTCAGTTATTTTGTTTTGATATCATGCCACATTTCGTTTCTCAATAATGTTCCTGTTTTGTTTTGCTATCGCAACACTTTCTAGCCCCTTTTTATTGTTACTCAGTTGAACTGTACTTAGGGTTCAAGGAAGTCCATTAGCAAAAAGACAAGTTTTTTTTTTTTTAAGTTCAGTAAACGCATGATATTTCCAAAGTCAATGGGTAATCGTGTTAAATAATCGTGACCTCAGTGTTGGCCAGAATAACCAAGATTTTGATTTTTGCTATAATGGAGCAGCCCTGCTCAGTGCACTCTTTGCTCCTGTTATCATTGTCTGAGGTGATGTCATAGGAAGGGCACTTTTTCTTGACTGGGTTTGGGTCTTTCTAAAGTACCATTGTTCATGTTCAGGAATCAACAGTGTGGATTTTGACAAGAGCTTTGAGAACATTACAGCCATGAGGTCCCTGGAGGGTGAGGTTGTCTCCCTGAGGAACACAGTCTGCATCTCTGATGCTGTGGAGGTCAGGCTCTTGTCTTACAAACTTGCACTGGTTTCTGGGTGGCCCCTTTTTCCAGCATGTGTAAGCAACACGTGCCTGTCTGTTGGCCAGGTCTGGCTAAACAATCTCTCCACTGAGATGAAGGTCACCCTGAAGCATCTTCTCTGCGAGTGCGTCGCTGCGGGCAAAAGAGGCGAGGTGGATCCAACACGCTACCCATCCCAGGTAATGCTCTGCATCTTCAAATACTTGATTATGTTTTCGTCACAGTGGAAACTTCTAGCTGCCGCTCATTTTGAGGCGGACGTAAGTGTCGAGTCTCAAACCACAGTACTGTTTTCCAGTGTTTCTGTCAAATCAAATTCACATACATATACATATGGCAAAGCCAACACACAAACAGGTTAGCAGGGGTGTTGTGGAGGGGAGTTCCCACTGACTCTCACTGAAATTATGATCTATAACCCCATCCCAAGCAGAAGCTTTGGGACGTCCCCTTAAAATGAATGTTTCTGTAATTCAGTACTATTTATATGGAGACATTTTCTCAGAATCTGCTCCTGCCCTGATAGAGAGAACTGGAGGAGCCCCATGAAATTCGGCACTTTGACCGGTACATGTGCTTCCTCTTCCTGTGGTGCTATCGGCTCCTGTTGGCTAAAGTGTCCGTCTCTGTGGGGCAGAGTGACCGATAAACAGTTTTGTTTAGAAGGGTCTGGTTTTAACTCTCAGTACAGTCCCATTGAGGGGGTCACCTTGCTTCCAGAAATGCTGTCTGTTATGAATGGGGAAGGATGCTGTTTATGATTCAGGGTTCATTTTCACAACTGTCTGACTCATTTATTCTCCTACGGTTTGATTAATCCTAGGTGGCCTGAAGGTGTCTGTTTGGTTTCAGTAACAGCGCTGACAGATTTATGATAGCGGGGAGCGTGGTGCGTGTCGTTCACACCCGGCCAGATTTGCGTACGGCACTGAGATTCGCGCAGTAGCGCTGTGTGGACACACTCTGGCGCTCGGCTCTTCAGCTCCGCTTTCACGACGGCTCCTGCGCATGTAGGGTGACAGGTTTGAGTCCACTTTCAGATCCTGTGCCTGGCTGAGCAGATCCAGTTCACGGAGGAGGTGGAGAGCGCCATCCGCCGACAGGGCCTGCAGCAGCTGGAGGTGGAACTGATGGCCAAACTGGTGCACTACACCAGCGTGGAGAGCGCAGGTCAGCGTCCATCCCAATGCAGGCATCGCTCCTGCGGACAGCAAGCTGTGGAAATGCCCGGGATTCACCTGGGAAAGGTCACTGCAGTGTGAAAGCTGAGTGAATTTGCAGGCCTGTCTGTCTGGTTCTTTCTCCAATTCCTCCACTGGTGGTGATTTTCTTAGTAGTGGTTCCCCCGGGGCATTTGTACTCCTTGTACAAGGGGCACATAGTGGGAATTGAACCTACCTCCTTTCGATTAAGCGGGTTTCCTGTTCATGATTTCAGAGTCCAGCGTGCTGCAGCTGACGCTGAAGGCACTCATTCTGGACGTGATCCACAACCTGGAGGTGGTGAAGCAGCTCATGGAGGAGCAGGTCCTTGGCCCTGAGGCCTGGGTCTGGCAGAAGCAGCTCCGTTTCTACCTGCATCCGGACGGCATCTGCCACATCCGCATGGTGGATGCCGACTTCCTCTACACCTATGAGTACCAGGTACAAGTCAGCCTGCAGGGGATTGCTGGGACACGCCCCGGGAAGTTTAGCATTAATCTCGGTTTTTGCCATTGTCGGCAGCACAGCTGACGCAGAGGAGCTCTAACCTTTAATCTCAAAGGACTTACAGTTTCTGCAGATGACAGATTTTTGGTTCCTACTTCATTGAGAAAGTGCTGACATTCCTAACATAGACATTTCAATTGCACTGACCACAAGATGGCAGTACTTGTCCAAAAAAGTACAAGGCTGGGTTTTCCCTCCTGTCTGGTGCTCTGCGTGACCCACCCCCTCAGCGGCCGGTTTTGAGCAGCTGAATGCAGAGCCCTCCCCATCATTGTGCAACACTGTGTCCTGGTCTTACCCCCTCAGGGCAATGTGGCCAAGCTGGTGCACACACCACTCACTGATAAGTGCTACCTCACCCTCACCCAAGCCATGAAGATGGGCCTGGGGGGCAACCCCTATGGGCCGGCTGGTACCGGCAAGACGGAGTCGGTCAAGGCGCTCGGTGGGCTGTTCGGCAGACAGGTCCTGGTGTTTAACTGTGACGAGGTAAAGCAGAGTGGCAGCTGTGCATGCTTACTGTGAGCAAAGCGTTTCCCATTTAGGGCCCTTTGGGGTCCTGCTAGCTGAGTTTTGGTAAAACCTGCACCTGCAGTTAGTTATATAACATATTAGCTGTAGAGGCTAAGGATCAAGGGGCACAATCTTGGAAAGTGCAGGATTGCAGAGGGTTAGGGTCCCAGGGCAGCGTGTCGGACTGCCATTGGACGGGTATGTGCTGTGGCTGTGTCTCTCGCAGGGAATCGACGTCAGGTCGATGGGCCGGATCTTCGTGGGGCTCGTCAAGTGTGGAGCCTGGGGCTGCTTCGACGAGTTCAACCGGCTGGAGGAGGCCGTGCTGTCGGCAGTGTCCATGCAGGTGCAGGCCATCCAGGACTCGCTGAAGAAGCAGCGCAACACCTGCGAGCTCCTGGGCAGAGAGGTGAGGGCGGGGCTCGGGCGCCAGGCGCTGGCCGTCCCGGCAGATAGGAGGACAGTAACTGATGTGCCCAACGCCCTTCCCTGCAGGTGGAGCTGGACCCCAACTCGGGCGTCTTCATCACATTGAACCCGGCAGGGAAGGGCTATGGCGGACGCCAGAAGCTGCCGGATAACCTGAAGCAGCTCTTCCGGCCGGTGGCCATGACACGGCCAGACAACGAGCTCATTGCCGAGGTGATCCTGCACTCAGAAGGGTTCCGGGACGGCCGGGCACTGGGTCGCAAGCTGGCAGCCATCTTCACGCTGTGCAGGTGAGGATCCGCCCCCCATAGTGATGGTGATCATTCAGGGCCTCAGCTAATGGGGGGGGGGGGGGGCATTATACAGGCGAGCGTTTATATAGACAAGCTGGTGCCATGTGGTTCCAGCGGGAATCAGGAAATCCAAAGCAGACGTGATCCTGTCAGCGCATGGAAAATGTGATTCTCAAAATAAGTGCCCTCCTAAGATGTTTCATAAACTAAACAGCAAGTGGAGTCAGAAGATTGTAGCCAGCTGGTTGGTTAGCATCTAAGGAATGTGTTTATTTAATATTTAGTATGGTGACTGGTTGTGGCCAGCAGGGGGTGCTCAAACCTTGGTGGCCCAATGCAAATGTGTGGTTTGAGTGGTGGTGAAGCGCGCCACTGTCTCTGCCCACCCCTCCTACTCTTACCATCTGCTTCCTCCTTGCACTGCCTTGAATCTGGTGCATCGTGCTTTGTCTGCCATCCCGCCCGGGATTTCCTGTGAGTGTGTGTCACCCGCAGGGAGCTGCTGACCCCCCAGCAGCATTACGACTGGGGGCTGCGAGCGCTGAAGACCGTGCTGCGTGGGAGCGGTAACCTGCTGCAGCAGTACTGCAGGAGCCAGCCTGGGGAGCAGGGTGAGCACCCCCCCAGTAGTCCCCCAGTGTCTCTGGGGTTTTCTGTATACCTCACTGCCAATATCCAAAAAGCTGAAAGCCTTATCAAACAAGTGAGTCATCCTCCCTCTATTATGACTGAGCCCTTTTGCATAGTGTGTGTGTTTCTCCTTCACTGCTTAAAAATGAGTATTTTCTTTCTTACTGATAACAGCTACTTGAAAAAATAACAAAAGGAAGGTTGAAGAAGGTTAAAGTGCACAGCCAACATGCACAGCCATCATCCTGTATTTTATCAGTCCTGTGCTAAGTTTTGTTCCACCCCCCCCCCCCCAGTGAAGGAGAGTCACATTGTGGTACAGGCTCTGAGACTGAACACCATGTCCAAGCTGACGTTCGCAGACAGCATGCGCTTCGACGCCCTGGTGCGTGACGTCTTCCCTGGCGTGGACTTCAGGGACGTGCAGCACGACGCGCTGAGTGCCGCCCTGGAGGCCGTGTTGGAGGAAGCCAGGCTGGAGGCCATTCCTAGCCAGGTGCGGCTCGCGGATTCTTGTCCTCATCTGAGAAGTTTTACTTTTGGGTCTAGTAAGATGAAACAGGACATGTGGGACAGGGTCACTGGGTCGCTCTCTGTCTGGAGTTGGGTTGGCTAATGCTCAGGTTCCTGTCCGCATTTGTGCCAAGGCCAGACTCGATACGAGGGCCACGCTGCCTCCCCACCTATGGCGAGTGCGGACTGGCCGCCTTTGATAGGTTCTGCCAGTATGTGACAGGGTTCACTTGTCTCCCCCTTCCTCCCAGGTGAAGAAGGCCCTGGAGCTGTACGAGCAGCTGCGTCAGCGCATGGGTGTGGTCGTGGTCGGCCCCAGCGGGGCCGGGAAGTCCACCCTGTGGCGTACGCTGCGGGCGGCGCTGATGCGCCTGGGGTTTCCTGTCAGGCAGTACACCGTGAACCCCAAGGCCATGCCGCGGCAGCAGCTGCTGGGCCACATTGACATGGACACGCGCGAGTGGTCCGATGGGGTCCTCACTCACAGCGCCCGGCAGGTGGTTCGCGAGCCCCCAGGTAAGAGCTGCACCTGCCCGCACAGTGTGCCCTACTGGCAGGGCATTGTTAAAGCAGCCTAGAATAGTTGGATGAGCTGTTTCTCAGGCAGTGCCCCCGTTTAACTAATAAAGCGGAGTCCTCGCTTCAGGGAGGCTGGAGTTCAGATACAGCTGGATGAACGTGAGTCGGACATGTGACTGACTGCATCATAGTGCTCGTACACCCAGAACCCCCATTAACCCACATTTCTGAGGCATATATCTCAAACCGCTGAATCACAACTCTGTCTCTTTTTAGCTGCTCGTCCCTCCACTGTATCTCTGTATCTGTGTGACACTCCTGAGCAATGTTATCATCATGTGGCAGCATGATATGCTTCACCGTCAGCCTAAATGGCTCTGCGGTAATGAGGATGCAGAGTAAAGCTCTTTCACGTCCTCAGCGAAACAGGACGAGAGCTTGGTCTGTAACATAGGTGACGTGTTCTGTGTGCAGTGCATAGGGGACGTGTTCTGTATGCAGTGCATAGTTGACATGTTCTGTGTGCAGTGCATAGGGGATGCCCCAGCAGGACCGTCCAGAGCGCGCCTCTGCAGCTCTGTTCTGTTCCCTATCAGAGGTCAGCTCATGGATTATCTGTGACGGGGACATCGACCCAGAGTGGATCGAGTCTCTCAACTCGGTGCTGGACGACAATCGGCTCCTCACCATGCCCAGCGGTGAGCGCATCCAGTTTGGACCCAACGTCAACTTTCTGTTCGAGACCCACGACCTGAGCTGTGCCTCACCGGCCACTGTGTCCCGTATGGGCGTGATCTTCCTCAGGTGGGCACCACGTCCCCTCCCGAGCACGTCTAGGGGTCCTTGTCACGCCATTTGATTGCTTATGCTTTTTCTTGGTGCCAGTGATGAGGACACCGATGTGATCGCCCTGGTGAAATCCTGGCTGAGGAGTCAGCCTGACGACTGCCGGAATCAGCTGGAAAACTGGATCGGAGACTATTTTGAGAAGAGCCTGGACTGGGTGTTAAAGCAGGTTCGGGGGCCAGTCAGACCTTTCTGCCACATGTGATGTCATTTCCTAGTTGAAAACATCATCGTCCCTCTGTCACTGTGTCACACTCCCTGCTACTTACCTGTTGTCTCGTTACTTCCTGGCATGCAGAACGACTTTGTGGTGGAGACCAGCCTGGTGGGCACGGTGCTCAGTGGCCTGTCCCATCTGAACGCCGTCCGAGAGCGTGGGCAATTCGTGGTCGGCCTCATCCATGGCCTGGGGGGGAACCTCAACCTCAAGTCCAGACAGGAATTTGCCAAAGAGGTGGGCAGCACATGCTGGCAGCAGGCAGGGCACTCTGGGTCCTGCCGCGAACCCCCTTGGCTGACGGCATTTTCTGGGCTCTTTCTAGGTGCTGGCCTGGGCCAGGGAGAGCCCGCCGGACCCTCGGAGGCCCCTGGACACGTTCTTCGACATGTCTTCGGGCAGGCTAGCTGCGTATGAGCTGCTGCGTCCTGACGGCCTGTCTGTGGAGGACTTGAACGACCCGCAAGCACCGCCGCTGATCCAGACCGCGGACACACAGAGGGGACTCGACTGCTTCTCGCCATGGCTCCAGAGCAACAGCCGGCAGCCCTTCCTGCTGGTGGGGCCGGAGGGCTGTGGAAAGGGGTAGGGGTGTGGCAGGGTCCCAGGGCGCCAGCCCGTGCTTTGGGCCAACGGCTGGTAGTGTCTGTTTCGTTTACACTTTACATTTGGCGGCACGTTTCTCATAGGCCTATATTACGCATCTGACACCCAGCTCACATGTGGCGTATGTGTCTAGCTAATATAGCTGTCAGTTCGACCCGCCAGCTCGGCGCTTTCAGACCCAGTGATTTGCACCGTCTCTGAGTCCATGTTTCTTTTCAAGGCTGACTTACCGTGATTGTTAAGGGTACTTCTGGCCCAGCATCTCCTAAAATGGAGCAGGGTGGGGCTGGGGGGGCTTTGCAGAATAGCCAGCATGAAGGTGCCATTGTGACCAGCAGGGATGAAACAGGTTCTGATGTAGTAGAAACATTATGCTGTTGACCTTAGCGACCACGTTATAAATAACACTAGGCTTTTCTCTTGGGCTGCCTTGTATTTGATGTATTTCTCTGTCTTTGTTCCCCCTCACTTAAAAGGTTAACCCCATAATCTGTTGATAAATCGCTCTTCTGCTCAGGGTTTAGCCTGATTGTCTGGCTGGGCCTGTTTTGAAGGACTCACTAAATCGGATTTCTGCTGACCCGCTTTCGGGCCTGGCTGACTCTGGGTAGAGCCGTTTGTTCTGTCAGGATGGTATCTATCATTCTTGTCTAACACCATGACCCCATAGTTTCATGGGGCGTCAGGGGGATTCCCCTGTGTGTGAGTTACCCTGACTCTACTGTGGGGTGGAGAGTTTCTGCTAGACCGCTCACGCGTGGGTCACCCTGTGCTCCCTCAGCATGCTGCTGCGCCAAGCCTTCTGCCAGTTGCGCTCCACCCAGGTGGCCACGGTGCACTGCAGCGCCCAGACGACATCCGCTCACGTGCTGCAGACGCTCTCCCACACCTGCCTGGCCATCAGCTCCAACACGGGCCGCGTGTACCGGCCCCGCGACTGCGAGCGGCTCGTCCTCTACCTCAAAGATGTCAACCTGCCCAAACCTGACAAATGGGGCACCAGCAACCTCATCGCATTTCTGCAGCAGGTCGGTGCAGATGCTGTGTGTGTGTCTGTGACAGAGCGGACGTCTCACAAGCATCAAGCACCCTGGCTTTTCTTTCACCCCCGTAACATTTTGCCCTCTTCCCTACCTGTGTCTCTGGTGTGCAGGTACTGACTTACCATGGGTTCTACGATGAGAACCTGGAGTGGGTGGGTCTGGAGAACATCCAGATTGTGGCCTCAATGTCACCAGGGGGCACTGTTGGTAGACATGTTCTCTCATCTAGATTCACATCAATAGTGCGCATCTGTACCATCGAGTGAGTATTATTTTCTTGGGATTTTGACCCATTTCTTGGTTGAATATGATCCCCCATGTATGAAGTACAGAATCTGTTATGGATGACCAACAATCCTCATACTTATTCAACCCCCAGCAACTCTGATGTCACCACAGATGCTGGACTTACCCCATCTTTTCTCCCTCCCTCCTCCCCAGTTACCCGGACAGAGAGCAGCTGCAGACTATCTACGGTGCCTATCTTCTGCCCGTGCTGCAGAAGAGCTTGGGGGAGCACTCGGCTTGGGGCTCACTGGGCAAAGCTCACCAGCTGGCTGGCTCTCTGGTGCAGGTGTACGAGCAGGTGTGTGTCAGCAGGGTGGCGCTATGGCAGGACTGAACTGCTGATAAGGAAATCTGCCTTTAGGGAAGGCTTAAGAAATCACATCCGTGTGTGGTGGGGTGAACTGGAAAGATCCATGTTTACTAATATCCGGTATGTCATGTTAATCCTGCCTTATTCATTATGATTATCAAAGCATGTGGAGTCATGCTCAGACTTGTGTGTGATATGAATGTATTCATTCTCTGCCCTGTTTCGATTGGTTTTCACTTCTGTCGCTGGGCCTCGTGCTCTTCTCCGATTGGCCCGTCCTTATCTCTGAGCCCTGGCTGAGTAATTGGACTGCTCAGGTTTGTTTAGATGGTGTATCAGAAAGAGCTTTTTCCTAAAGCTCTGATATTTTTCAAAAAAAAAATAAAAAAGCGGCCGAGTTGAGATTAGGCTGGAATCCAGGCCTTATCAGTCGCCGATACAGGCCTGCATCCTGAGGAAACCCTCATGTACCTGCTGGAGAGAGGAGAGGCATTACAGATGAGAAGTGGCTAGACTCAGGCCGGCACTGGTCACTGTGTGTGTGTGTGTGTGTGTGTGTGTGGGTGTGTGTGGGTGTGTGTGGGTGTGGGTGGAATAGACTGTTTGGTGCGCTGACACTGGCTTTCCATGCAGGTGAAATCCAGGTTTACAGTGGATGACCACAGCCACTACCTGTTCACCCCGTGTGATCTTACCCAGTGGGTGCTTAGCTTGCTGAGATACGACCTGAGCACAGGTGAGTGCCCCATCCTGCTCACTGCCGGCCGTCAGACGCTATTGCATCTCCCCGTGTCTGCCATGCTTTTGCTGCCTTTTCTTCTGTCGTGTGTTGTGTAGATGGGTCACATGACCCCGCAGATGCGCTGTTGGAGGTTGTCACCTATGAGGCACGCCGCTTGTTCAGGGATCGCATCGTGGCCCCCAAGGACCTCTCCGCTTTCGATAACATCCTGCAGGCTGTCGTCCGGGGTGACTGGGGCTCCGACGCCGTCGACAACATGGCCGGTAAAGCATGCGGCACTGCTGCTCCTACGGGAGTGTCACAGAGAAAGTCACTACCCCTCAGACTCTAAGAGAGGCTTACCTCATGTTTGTGAGTTTGCTCTTTGTATCTTACATCCCCTACCCCCCTCCTGGCACAGACACCTTCTATGTGACATGGGGAGCTGCGCATGAGGCTGGATCTGTTATAGCACCTGGTCAGCCCCTCCCCCCACATGGCAGGCCGCTGGGCCGGCTGAACTCGGCAGACCTGAAGGAGGTTATTCACAAGGTGGGGCAGGGCACCTTGGGGGGTGTCTGCTTCTGGGTGTGTGAAAGCATTACCACTCATGAGTAAAACCCCATTATCGCCCCCCACAGGGTGTGGTCCTGTATAGCAGGGACAATCGCGAGCTGGACCTGCTCCTCTTCCACGAGGTCCTGGAGCTCATGTCCCGCATGGACCGGGTTCTCAGCCGGCCTGGGGGATCCCTACTGCTGGCGGGCCGCTGCGGGGTGGGGCGCCGTACCGCCGCCTCCGTCGTCAGCCACATGCATGGTGCCACCCTCCTGACGCCCAAAATCGCCCGGGGATATGGCCTCAAGCAATTCAAGGCTGACCTGAAAAGCGTAAGGGAGGCCTCCATGCACCCAGCAGTGCTCTGCCTTCTCTGCCGAGAGGCCCCATATGACGGAGTCCCGCTGTGCGACTGCGCTCCCTGCAGGTGATGCAGCAGGCCGGTGTCGAGGGCCAGCAGGTGGTCCTGCTTCTGGAAGATTACCAGTTTGTTCACCCCTCGTTTCTGGAGATGGTGAACAGCTTACTGTCATCTGGTGAGTGTTGGCCCTCCACACACGTGACCTGCGCAGCAGTCGGCTGTGGATACCATCTTTCCCACACGCTGTTGCTCTGCTGCCCCTGCAGGTGAGGTCCCCGGTCTGTACACCACTGAGGAGCTGGATCCCCTCATGTCCCCCCTGAAGGACCAGGCCTCCCAAGACGGCTTCACCGGCCCCATATTCAGCTACTTTTCACATAGTCAGTGTTGGTGGAGTCCCTTACAACACTTCCTCCCTCTCTGACCTGATGTTATGCCTAGGTTGGCTGGTGTTGGTCTGTGCTGTCACTGGTCTGGGGTCAGTCAGATGAGGCAAAGTGGATGCTCTCTGTGTCCCGTGCTGCTCCTCACCCCGATCTCATCCCCGGCCTTGCACACCTTCAGGAGTTCAGCAGAACCTGCACGTGGTGCTGATCATGGACTGCAGCAGCTCAAGCTTCACCATCAACTGCGAGAGCAACCCAGCCCTGTACCGCAAGTGCTGTGTGCAGTGGGTGGAGGGCTGGTCTGAGAGCTCCATGAAGAAGGTGAGGAGGTGTACGGGCGTCTTAAACTCCAACTGAATCTTTATCTGTGGTTCCTACTTTGTCCAGCAGAGGGTGCTCTGTGTGCACTGCACCAGGATCTGTGTGCCTGTGTTACTGTTCACATTTGCCGGTTTAACACTGATATTTCTCAGTGAGTTTCTTTGTGCGGCTGAAAGATAAACGTTCCTATTAGTGGGTGATGGACGCCAGCTTTGTGCTGGCCTAGCCAAGCTGCTTCGAGTCGCGTCCCAGTCAGCGTTGGACTGTCCCCTGACAGGTAGCTCCGGCAGCACTGGAGTTTAATCCCTAATGACAGGCTGCTTTCCATTAGCATGGCCGAGCCTCAGCATCATTTGGAACGTGACAGCCAGCGCTGACATTATGGAGAGGAAGCCCTATGGCTGCAGCTTCATCTGTTTGGCTCATAGCAGCTGAAAGTCCTTATTGAAAGACTTATTGTTTTGTTATTATGTTGTGATCTAGCTTTTTTCTGTTTTGTTGTTAAGAATCATTAAGTGCATTAAAGTGAGTCAATGGGAATTTCCTGCAGAGTGTGAGAATGTGTGTGGGTGCCTGTCTCAGGGTCTGCAGTGAGTAGATCTGTATTAGTGTCCACGTCAGGACTGGTGATGGCTTCAGCAGTGCTGCCTTCCCATAGATCCCTGAGATGTTTCTGTCTAAGGCATTTGGGGACGAACAGACGGAGAGCAGTGAGAAGGAGCACAGGAGAAAGCTCACAGGTACACAACCCCGACCCCCCAGTATGTGACCATGGCCATGAGTCTCTGTGCATTAAATCATCCATCTGACAGGAGGTGTGTGTCTGTGTGTGTGTGCTTGTGTCTGTCTGTCTGTGTGTGTGTGTGTCTGTGTGTGCCTGTCTGTATCTGTGTGTGTCTGTGTGTGTGTTGGGGGCCCTTCAGGTCATCTAATGTCCTTCACCTCTGCACCCCCTGCTGCCCTGCATGAGTCACTGTGCCACTTTGCCACATATGCTACCAGCCAGTCCCCTTAGTTTTTCTTTGTTTGTTCATGCACAGCACACACAGACCTCTTCTCCTCCTTCCTGGCCATCCATGCATCCTGTAAGCAGTACGGTGCCACACCCAGCCACTACCTGGCTTTCCTGCATACCTACAGCGCCATCTACAGCAGCAAGCAGGCGGCGCTCACAGAGAGACAGCGCCACCTACAGGTGCACAATGGGCCAGTCAGCAATAATGTATTACACATTGCAGAGTTCAGCCACTGGATTTCCTAATTCTCTCCCTGCTTATTTTGCTCCATAATCTTCTGTATGTTTAGATTACATTTTTAATAGTAGTTTTTAATTCTGTCGTGGAAAATGAGTATGAGACTTAGGGTGTTTTCACATATAGTCCTCTTTAAAGGAACCAAACTCAGACCTCTAGAAGTGGTCCCAAAAGTGGACCAACAGAAAGGG
>JAODLD010000042.1:2639136-2660445 GCA_026781065.1 Mormyrops boulengeri | reverse complement strand
ACACACACACACACACACACCGCTCCCCCATTTCCCTGCATGTGCTATTGCTTGCTCTGCATACGCCCCCTGCCTGTTGCATGCCAGCGGTGCATCACCCCTGCCCTTGGGGGCTGCTGGTTGAGTTGCTGGGACAGTGACTCACCTCCCCTGCAGATCCTGCCCCCCCCCCCCACCCCTTTATGCAGGCATATGATGAAGTGGGCCATCTTTGTCCCATATCACGGTTTGGCGCTGTGTCATGGGGGGGGGGGGGGGGGGGCGTGGTCCAGCTCTTTTTCTCTTTGGTTTATTACTGTTCCACTGGCTTCCTTGCCCGCCCACCCCCCGCACTACATCGTGCCGTGGTCCACCTAAGCCCAAGCTCGTCTCTAAAAGTAGTCACTAATAAAAAGGTGAGTGGCAAAGCTGATTGCCCTGTTGAGATGCCGCGTCTGGGCTCTGCCTCTTTGTAATTGCTAGCTGTAATTAGCCGCGCTGTAAGTGAGGTCGGCCTTCAACGCATGGTTTAGTTTACAGGCATTAAGTGCGGAGTACGAGTGCAGTGGAGTCAGGTTCCTGCGCCGCTGGCACAGCAATCCATCACTGGCAGTGGACAGCACAGCGAGTCAGAGCGGCTGGCAGAGTAATGGGGGCGATGTTCAGATTGGGCTGACATATCGCCCCCCCCCCATCCCCACAGGAGTCAGAGAGCACGGAGGCCCGCATCTCTTCCCTGGCGGTGCGCTTGAAGAGCATGGTGTACGAGTATGTCTGCCGCTCCCTCTTCAAGGTAAACGCATTCCACACACACACACGCTGTCTCCAGTACTGATTTATATGGCAGGATGGTTGGTCAGTAGCCCCTCTCCCGACTCCTCCCCAGGGATTACCTCACACATGACAGCCAGTGACGATATCCGCCCACTCGGCTGAGCTGTCCTCCCTGCCGCCTACTCGTAATTGCTTCAGTGAAGTAATTCAATAGTAATTCCCCTTACCTGCATTTCATTATGCACTAATTGCAATTAGGACACAGGCGCTGGGGCTGCAGTTTTGCTTTTAAGTCTAATAACTTTAATTTAATAGACGTACGTGTGTCATGGTGACTGGAAAAGGGATCCCAGATTGTTTTTGGCGCCTCTGAACAGAACGGGTCCTCGGCTGTGTTTTGACGGCCTCGTTTTGCCACCTGACAGGTTCATTTGCAGAGTGCCATGTTCTGGCTCAGTTGAGCTCCTTTTAGCTTAGCCTTTAGTGCTTTTATTGCCTGTCCTTTTTGGGTTTATGAGTCCCTGCTATGTGGTGCTGGCTGTTGAATTAATTATGCTGGTGATGGGTGGACCAGGCATTCTGTTACAGGGGATGGGGGGGGCTGAAAGTCCTCATGACTGAAAGGTCTGTCAGGTGAAGCAACTTGGGGTGGCTCCCTACATGCTGCAAATGGAGGGCTCTTTGATCTCCCCTGTCATTTTTTAAATTGTCCTGAATTTTTCACCTGTCAACCAGTTTGTCCTGAAATCCAGACGACAGGGAGAGAAAAGACCAACGACGTCATGACATGTTGACCTCCGTTTCCTTTTCCCAACAGGGGCGTCAGTAAATTACACATTGACGCTTTTTGTTTTGTACGGTTCGGGTTACATAATTAGCTTTCATAAACTCTTTGCATAATGATGTACCCGCCATGGACAAATGAAGTGACACAAGCTTTAATTGTGATCTGCTCGGAAGAACAGATACAACAAGATCCGGATAGCATGGCAGGAAATAAATTACTTTGTATAAATATACTATGACAGCCCGCTATTGGAAATTTATCAAATACTGCAATGTGATTTTGTTGTAATAAATATTGGGGTATTTATGAAACAAAAAAGGAATTTAACATAAATTTCTCAGTAACCTATCTAGGAGTAATTTAAACGGCAATTAAGGATAAAAATGATGATGAAGAACGCATGCAGCGCTCATGCAAAAGCAGCAGAGGTAAACTTTACACTGATTTTTAAACATATACTAGATAATCTTGAAAAGGAATAATCATTAAAATTGCAAAACTTGGTAGTTTTTTTTCCTATGACAGAGTCAAAAATTTTAGCAGAACCTAAACTCCCTGTGCAATAATATCCGTACCAAATTGAAGGTAAGAAAAAGCCTGATCTTAATCTAACTAACTAGCGATGTAAGAATTGGATGTGCATAATATGCCATTTTGGTGTCAATATCGTACGTTGTCCAGCCCTATAATATACTACAGCCTTTTTTAGAATTTAATACAAAAGACCCGCCTCGCATTGTGACGTCATTTGGCAGCGGTACCAGCCACAGTGCACCAACAATGCGACCTCTGCTATGCTCCATGCTTCTTCTGTGTACTGGTTAGCCTGTGCAGAGCGCCTAGGCCAGTGTGAGTCCGATTTAACGTATACATGCTGGAGTAAATCGACTCTCAATCGCGCTATCTGGGTGTCTTAGTCCGACTTTGAGAAATTCCATTTAGTACAATTTCAGTCAGACTAACATGTTTACATGTACTTTAAAAGTCTGGTTTCAGTCGGACTAACGCAATCATTTAGGTTTCTTAGTGTGCATGTAAACGTACTGACAGACCCACATGCAGGAAAACTCTGAGTTGTGGGGGAAAATTCCCCTGTCCACCGCGTTGCCTTTTTGACGAGATACGGCCAGACAAGACTAATCTCCTGCTGAGAGATGCAGGCCTTGGAAGCCAGCCGTAACCAGAGCCATGGAGGACAAGAACAACTTCTGTGAGGACTGATTGGGTCCTGTGGAAATTTCTGTGGATTTTAAGTGTGTGCGCACGTTTGTGCAAGTGTGTGCTTGTACACGTGCATGCGTCTCACTTTCAGTGTGGTCCACCTAAAACTTCATCTTAATGACAATAAATATTTCAGAGACAGCTGTATGTTTTGCTGCGGTGGAGTAATATCGAGGCTTGCGTGTGTCTGCGTGATGTGTGTACATGCCTGTGTGACATCACATGGGCTGCCTCTGTGCTGGTGCAGTTTGCTGATCATCAGCTAGGTGGATTCTTCTTCGGGAAGCACTTGCAGGCCCTGCGGCGTTGTTGGAGCTGCTGGCCTCGACATTTCGCTTCGTCCCGGCCCACGGGGGACTGACACAGGCTGAGATGGAAGACAGCGGGGCAGTGGGTGCAGCAACGAAGGGCCCCCTTTAACGGGAAGGCCTGTGGGTTAGACCGCAGAACCGCCCTGGACTCGTCTGGGATCAGTGCTGCTTTCCTGTGCAGACGTGGCTCTCTGAGAAGCCAATCCTGCATCAATCAACCCACTGTCTGACCCCCGCCCCCCGTCGTCTCCTCACACTAAAATGTCCCAGCACAGGGAGCAGGGTGTGCCGTGTCGGGCCACTGGGCCGCTGCCATGGCAACGGTCGCCCCCGGTTTCCTTGAGCTCTCTTATATAACTTCTGGCTGAGGTTCTGTACCTAGGGTTATTGGGGCATGGATGCTCAGTGTAAGCATTTTAATTTATTTTATTAGTGTGTTAGTTTATTGTGCATGTGCTAGTGTGTGCACTTGTGTGTTGTAGTATGAAGTATAACGCTACAATGATACAGCGAATTAGATGGTGTGATATGTTAGGCAGGATAGAGACATTCATTGTGTTTGCGCAGTGCCCACATTTTCTGGAATACTGGGGTGAACAGAACCACAGACCCCCACCCCGCGTCTCCTTGGTGTCACCCTATCCCCTCGTTGTCACCATGTCCTCTCAGCGTCACGTGGAGGACATCTGCTATGGGTCCACCTTGCTGATGGAGATGGTATCTGCCTGACATTAAGGGGCGTGGGGGAGGGGCAGGTCAGGGACACATCCACACTGCTCAGGGTGATTCTGCTGTTCCGGTGACACAGAGGGTCTGAGGGGGTGGTGGGGGCTCACTAGATGGCGGGTGCTGAAGCTGCGGTGGGATTTGCAGGCTCGCCGGTGGGCCCTGTGACTCAGTCTGGATGCTTTCATGCGTTTTGGGGGTTTTCATTCATTCAAATGAGTGGGTTTTTGTCTTTCAAATTAGAAACAGCTTAAAATAGCTGACCTCTGAGTCCTGATGGAGGCAGGTCCCGGCTCTGGGCGAGCTGCTTACTGACAGACATGCTCGCCCTTCACACAGAGACCTGGTTTATTTTAAAAATAAAGCTCACAATGAAATGAGCTGGTAGGGGGCGCTATGAATAAATTGACGGCACTGGCTCAGACCCTGGGACTTCTCTTGACATGATTTGGGTGGAAGTCGACCTCCACGTGTCATCATGTACTTTCGTTTGCCGCGTGTGTGGGAGGACCCTAACTTGTCATAATTGACAAATGGTGCTTTCTCATCTGCCAGTGGCCCTACGTTGGGTGGGATTTGCCGTCCGCAGCCAATCATTGATTGTGGCTCTGCCCCTCTCCCGCTGCTGTCCCTGTTAAATGGCCGCAACCTTGTTGGGCTCTGGAAGGTTGCACCATGCTGTTGGGCTAGGTAAGTGGATCAAAGGCCTGGAAGAAATTTTGCCTCTCTTCTCCCCAAGCACCAGGATACTGGCCTCTGTGGAGGATGTTAATTAACCAGCCTTGTTTATTCAGTGTTAGCAAGTGTTCCACCTGTTGCACCATGTCATTACCCAGCAGTCCCTGGGACCACCCCGCCCCCAGCAGCCAGTAGAAGGTGCTGGCAGCTTCTGTATCCCTACGGCAGATCATCATAAATTCTGCTTTAATGCGCCCATAATGCAGGTCCACGCACCCGTGCAACCTGTGACACCCTTATGCTAAAATGCTTTCAGCTGTGCAGCCCGTGCCAAGGGGGCCCTGCGTTCTGCTAAACTCTGGGCCAGACAGACGGCACGAACGAGAATGACATCAGCATTACTCATCATATAGTATATTTTATCAGGCCGGGCCGGAACATTCCGGAACACAAGCTGGTGTGTAAATGGTGCTGTTGGGCTTGCGCTTGCTGGTTCTGTTGCGTAGAAACATTTCCCTGGAATAATCTAAATGGGGATAAAGGGCAGTGTTTATAAAATGTCAGTCTAAGAAAGCGTGCCGTTCTTTTCTGGCGAAGTGGCTTGCATGAGGGTGGTGGTGGTGGTGGTGGGGGGGGGTGGTTTCAAAAAAGGTCACTCTCTGAAAAGCACCATTCAGGAGTGTCCCTTTGTCCCTGTGAGCGGCTAGCGGCAGGCGGGCGGGAGGGCGTGAGGCGATTCTGCTGGCGTCCGTGCCATGAATGATTCATTGGCGGCGTGCCGGCCTCCACAGGCCTCGCCTAGCCGCTCTCCGTGTGGAAGGCGGCCAGATGCTTTCACTCTCCTCCGAGGATGCAGATGATCATGCCGTCAGGCTGCTGTCGAAGGAGGGAAGAGGGAAGAGCGAGAGATAGACCCTGAACTTTGAGACCTGCGATGCTGGGTGGTCCCTTGTCCCCGCGACTGCTTTTACACGCCCGTCTCTCTGTGTTTCCCCCCAGGGCGTGACACTAATCTCTCACTAAGAGCTGGCTCGGACTCGCAGATGGAGATGATTTTTATTTCCTATCTGGATTGAAGCTGTTCTTCCTGGGGGGCGCTTCAGGCCTGCCTGGTCTCTGTTTTTGTACCTGTGCCACCCCCCCCCCCCCCCCGGTCTGACCTGTCCTCTGACGCTCTCTATCAGGACACGTCGTCCATTTCTCCCCGCCATCCAGGGACACGTTTTCTGGGCTTCCATTTGGCGTTGCCCCTGTCACCTCGTCTGCTGTCCTGGACCGTGTGCCTCGCCGCCTGATTAATATGCCTGGTCCTGTCTGCTGGGTCACTCGTCCCACTGAATCCGTTTTCACTACACTTCCTGTTCTCCGGTGTCTCCCTCATATGGCAGCGGAATCCTAATACACGTCCCAGCATTTTTCACCTGGATACGCTCCTCTTCCTCGCCCTGTATGTTCGACATAAACAGTGCTTTTGTAACCCGTCCCCAGGAATTTGTCAAACCGAAACAAAGGCTGGGACCCATTTTCAGCTTGATCCCGAGTGGATTTCTCTGCAGGCAGACAGTACACGACCTAATTGTGGTCCAAGTTGTTGTGAGTAATTAGGCCTGGGACTTGTGCAGGATGCTGCCGGGCTTTCCTGCGTTGTGGGAGGGGGGGCATGTAGCTTCCCTGGCGCCTCAAACTGTGCCCCCCCCCCCCCTCGCCCCAATGGCTTCATCACTCTGTGCTCGTTTGACCTGCATCCTGCATCGTACAGAGTATTCCTGTCTTTTTGCACATGTCTCCCAGGGTCTCAGGTGTTTTGCAGTAGGTTACCAGGTCAGAACTCTGTTGGCTTTAGATAAAGGTGCTTCTCCAAGTGTAAGGAAACATGCATCAGTGATGGTATTTACGTTTTACCCGTTGTACCTGCCGGCTATGTGTGTGACGGTGGCTTCCTACCACAGAGTGGCTCCCCCTAGTGGCAGTGATACATAGCGTGTAAATCCCTCAACCAAAGGCTCCCAGCTAGGGGAGACCATTGTTCATCAAAGGAGGGCTGATTTTCTTTGGTCTGTCCGTGAAGTGCCTCCGTGTCTGAGGGTTTGAGGGACAGACCATCATGAATTACAGCAAGTTGCTGTTGGCAACCAGCAGAGATAATTAGTCATTTGGAAAGAGGCACAATGTCACATTTAGCACTACAGGCCATCAGTGAAATGTGTTTGGGATGTGAAAACCTCACGGCAGGACCGAACCCATCGTTGGGACTGTCTCCCTATTCCCAAGCTCTCTGCTGTCATAACTCTCTCTCCTCTGCGGTTTTCGTACCTGAGTTAAGGTGCATTGCATTTGTATTATTGATGAGCCAGGACAATTCCTGTGCTGTACAGCAATAAAGGTTCAACTGGCCATTGGTGCGTTTTGATCTGCTCTTACCTTGCCTTTCTTGCTCAGTGATGCCTCCTACAGGTAATCAGTGTCGCCCTGTGGTCAGAAAAGGTGTTGGTCTGGACTGCGTGCCTGAATCTTACCAGTCACTGTCGAGCCCAGTTTGAGGTCTTGCCTACAGCCTGCCCTGCAGCACCTCAGTTGTTGGGGGGTTGTGTCAAAGTCCTTTAAGCCTGTGCTGAATTATTTTGGTGAGTGTTTCTGATTTGTGTGTGGGAAAGCTGGCTGGCTGCCGTTCGTTAGAAGAACATTGCAGGAAAACAGTGTTTCTGGGTTTGGTTTGTGGTTGTTTTCATTGTCATTCTCTGCATGTTTTAGCTGTTTGGGACAGAGGAATGTGTATCACGCAGGTGGGACGCCCTCAGGAAAATGAGGGCAGTCGGCCTGATGAACGCCCCCCCCCGTCAGTGTTTTCTGCAGGAAGCGAAAGCGACTCTGAGCCTGCTGCGTCCCGCTCCTGCATTTACAGTCAAGCAGAGCAGATAAGGCCTCTGGGAGGACAGATACGGATCTTGATTAGTTGCTATTGTGTCTTATCTCCCAAGGCCAAATCCCCCGTCTGTTTCCTCTCTGAGTGCCAGTGGGGGTTTGTGGTGGGGTGGTGGTGGTGGGGGGGAGCTGCCTCTCCCACAAAAGGCAGGCGCTGGTGGTGCTGTGCTGCGCACTACGTTCACTTTTCACCTGCCCCACGTTTGTGTCCTGTCCAGACAGAGGGACTGATTAGGCAGAGATGTGCCACTGAAAGAGCTTCTTGTGATTGCGAGCTGAGGTGCGCAGTTCTGGGTCATGGGGTGGGTGGCTTACTGGGATTAAGACGTAACTTACATCTGTGGCTGGACAGACCAGTGCACCCCGGGGGTGAGGCCCCTCGTCAAGACAATCGCTCACTAATTGACCCCTGACCCCCATCAGGCTGGATGGTATCCCTGCTCCCTGACTCTCTGTCCCCTCTCCCCACAGGCTGACCGGCTCGTGTTTGCCCTGCACTTCATCCGAGGGATGCATCCAGAACTCTTCCAGGAGAACGTGAGTAGGCAGGCATGGCCACCTGACTGGCAGGGAACCGTTTCTCCGCCGTCCTGTGCTCAGCTCCCCGTCTCTGTCTGCTGAAGCCTGTCTCACAGTACAGGAGGATAATTGGCCGTGGGCATTTCCCTCCTGGAAATTCAGAGGGTGTGTTTGGATTACTGCGGCGTTCCACCGCACCGTGTTAACAGGGGTGTCCGTCAGCATGCTTGACAGCATTAGACATGGTTACCGCCCTCCAAAACCTCATACTGCCCAGCTCATAGCGGTCCCACAGCGGCTGGGTCACTCCGATGCTTTTGTCTGTGTGCCACAGGAATGGGACACCTTCACTGGGTTGATCGTTGGAGATGCACTCAGGAAGGGGGTACGTGCACCCCCAGGGCATTCTGGATAGTGTGCCGAGCCGTGGTGATTCATTTTTAACATCTAGCATATGGGACAGAGACGGGCCCGCCGTTATCACCTTTCCGTGTCCATCCCACAGGACTCACAGGCGTCCCCAAGAGAGTGTGTCCCATCCTGGATCGATCAGGAGCGGCACGCCGCCGCCACGCTCCTCAAGGTTTGTCCCGCTGCTGCTGCTATGCTCTCCCACCTTGTTGTTTGGACAACGCTCCCTGGCAGCATGACGGGGGAGCAGGAGGGTCTCTGTTCCGTGTAGACTTTATTCAGCGTGCTCCGCGGGGAATTTTTCATAAGCATGGCTCCACTTCAGCTCCCAAGATGGACTTTTTTCCATTGTGAGCCTGGATAAAATTCGCAGCTTCTGGCCCATGGCTATCCTGCACAGTCTCTGAGAAAAGGGAGTGCCCTCACTGCCTCACCGCCTGATTGCCACCCTTGGTTTCTGCCTCACTGCCTGACTGGCACCCTGCCTCACCACCTAACTGCCACAGTTGCTTACTGCCTCACTGCCTGACAGGCTCACTGCTTCACTGGCTCATTGCCTTACCCGCTTAGTGCCTCACTTGCTAACTGATTCACTGCCTCACCGCCTTACCACCTGACTGGCTCACTCCCTCATTGTGTCACCACCTGACTGGCTCACTCCCTCACTGTGTCACCATCTGATTGGCCTTCACTGTGTCACCACTTGACTGGCTCACTACCTCACTGCCTCACTGGTTCTCTGGGTCACATCACTATATACCTCAGTGCAGGCTGAAGATGGGCACGTCTTGGGATGTCCACGTGCATGCAAGGGGTGTCCTTACAGGCCCACACCTCCTGCTCCTGGCCATCCTGTTGGATAGTGCCAAGGCCAAAACTTTACTGGTTTGCACAGAAGGGTCCTCAGTGGGGAAGAGCACGTTAACTAACATTCAGGGGTAACCCCCTAACGAGAAGAGTAAAGCAACACAGAGCAGTGAATATGGGACCAACCCCGAGTGTGTCTCATAGCTGGTCTGTGATGATAATGCTGTCTGCTGCTACTTAATGGTAGCTGTTGGTCCGCCCCCCCCGCCCACCCCCACCCAGAGCACGTTCCCGGGCCTCTACCAGATGCTGTGCCTGAGCAACGCGGACCTCTGGCTCACCTTCTCTCACAGCTCTTGCTGTGAGCAGGATTTTCCACCTTCCATCGGCAAGAAGATCACTTCTTTTCAGCAGGTGAGACACCCCCCCCAACACAAACATACACAGAAACACGCAGACACACACACTGAATCACTGCATGAAAGTATAAAGCTGACATGTGTGAACTTCTTTTACCAACGTGTCACAGAGGAGGGCGGGGCTTCTGTTCTCCCTCTTTTCGGCAGTGTATGTGTATTGGGTGCCTGGTATTTAGCAATGGTTTGCCCACCGTTGTTCTTTGCTTTCCTGTCTTCCCTTGCTTGCTGCCGTCTACAGCTCCTGGTGGTGCAGGCCCTCCGGCCGGACCGGCTTCAGAGCACAATGGGTCTGTTTGCGTCGCAGGTTCTGGGTGAGTTACTGGACCCAAGAGGGGCAGGGACTGGCAGCCATGACCTCTGCCCCGCGAGCCCCGCCCCTTCCTGTCTTGCTGCCCGTTGATGTGCCAGCAGAGTTGCAGCGCCCACCCGGCACTCGGGTTAATCCTGTGAGGACGATTAGTCGTCACTCGCCATGTTCCGTGGGTTTTATATGTGACCTTTAGTGGCCTTGGCAGTTATAATTGCCATCAGTCCTGGCAGTGTTATTGACCAGCTGTTAGTGACCAGCCATTGCTGACCAGGATGACCAGAGCATTTGGACAATCGCAGCATTTTTATATGGTTTCTAATCAACCAGTTACTACCCAAACTCATCCTTGCCCTACAGTAGTTAGAGCACCAGCCACGGTCTGCACGCTGCAGGCCATTGACGGCTGTCACGTGTGCTAATCCACCCCATTCACACGGCACGTCATCGACCAGATCCCCACCCCGCGGCTCTGCTTTCAGGTCAAGTTCCAGCTCTGCGTGTGTGTGGTGTGTTTCCTGTCGTATCCCCATCAGTTGAGAGAAAATCATGATTTGATGGAGCACAGGGTCATTTTGATGAGATTTGAATGCTTTCCTGCTATGGATTGTACGGGTCTGTGTGCTCCATGCGGGCTAACTGGCTAATAGCTGTGTGGAATGACAAGGATGTAATCTTTCTGTAATGTAAAATTTTAATTTGACAGCATTGTTTACATCATTCACAGCCCATTATCGCAGAGATTAAATGGCGGTGCTCTCCTGTCCGGTCCCCTGTTCGATCGGCAGCTGTTCAGCGGTGCTTTTTATCAGTGCCGAATCCACATGCTGCCGCCCACTCTGGAGTCTGAGTAAAGTGCCGCACAAATACAGCGATATGATTAATGTAGTGACAGAAATAGCATCCAAAGTATGTATCCATGATGAATCGCTGCTCATTACTCTTAATTGGACTATTAGCGTAGCAGAGGAGCCCCTGTCAGCTTTGAACAATGCGGTCAGGGCACACAGGCCATTCATTTAGCGTGGCAGTGCCATGACCAACGCAACTCTGAGGGCCTCGATGTGGTTGGATTTTGCGTCACAGCCGGTCGCTGTCTGTACCGTATTGCCACTTTTGTCGTGTCCCGTTTTGGCAGCGGGTTGTCGTGAAAACAGCCGGTCTCTCTTCCAGGGCGTCTCTGGGAATCTCATCCCAAGCATGACGATCTCCCTGATTCTGACTAGTCTGTCTTTCGTCGTCACGGTGACATCCACTTCCGGTGTTAAGGGCCGTGTTCAGCAGATGACTTTGAAGCTGGATTTGGGACTGTGTGCTGTAGTAAATATTTGAGCTTAGAATGTAAGGTGCCTGCCAGCTCACAGGCTGCTGCTTGTATCTGACCGAAGCAGAGCCGCGTAAAAAATGTGTTTGCAAAGCTGTTCTCTGAGAGACTGTGAACCTTGGCTG
Source organism: Mormyrops boulengeri (assembly GCA_026781065.1). NCBI lineage: Eukaryota > Metazoa > Chordata > Actinopteri > Osteoglossiformes > Mormyridae > Mormyrops > Mormyrops boulengeri. Next base: position 2,649,135 of record JAODLD010000042.1, on the reverse strand, counting down.
GCCAGCGGCTCTCCAGCCCGCCCCCCCGCTCGGTAAGCTGTAAATGGACAATGGGAGACCAGCTGTGACTGTTTATCAGTACGTAAGTTCATTATGTAACTGGTCATTGGGTCACCGGCTGTAATTGGTCATTGGATTGGTACTGATTAAAAGGTTCTTCCTTGTATTTTATGTCCCACAAGGTGGTCATCTACATTGCAGAGAACTTTAGCATCTGTGGCCTGATGAATGGCACATTGAAAGAGTATTTTAAACTTGCTGGTGTAATAAACTTCTCCTCTCTCTGTATCTCATTGAAACTTTTCTTAAAAAGTATATTCTCTTTTTCCCCATAGAGGGAATTTCAAGCCGTGAATTGATATTCAAGACTGACACTTCCTAATTAGAGAAGAATTAGCTCAGTGTCTTGCATGGGAATGAAATATATGGTATTAGTCCACATAAAAGTTTTTAATTGGGTTGTAAAGCTACTTGTTTGGGTGTTCACAGGAGATCAGTAACAGCCCCCCCCCCCACCTATTCAGCCATGATCTAGTAGCCTGTAATGCAGTACCCTACAAGGCCCCGCTAGGGAGCTCATCCTGATTGTCTTCTCACCGGATCAGGCCCTCCCTGACCTGCGGTGTGGGGGATAGCACGGCGTATTAATGACATGCGTGTATGCCCTTCATCAGTTGGCTGCCTTTGGCCGACTCCTGTCCATGTTGAAATTCTCAGCCGAAGCGATTCGTTAAGTGGGTAACTCATGACGACCGCTGTCTGAATCGCTTCCAGTGGAATGCAGTCACCATGGAAACCGCTCCCTCGCCCGCGCTGCGAGGCTGGGCAGATGCCCCTGCCGGTCTCGTGCAAGGTTGCCCTGCTCGCCATCCCAGATGCGTTGTCAGGGCGATGAGCGGCACCTGTCCTGAGTAGTGCAATCAACCAAAATTACTTTGATTACTTGTTTGCTTAGTGAATAAAAACGTACGTGAAGTTAACATCACAGATGATGTGGTGCTTTAGAATACGGGATGTTAACTGTGAAAAATTTGGGTGATTTAAGTCTCTTTCCAGAGGTTTGAGCGATGGAGACCCAGAATGCACCGTGTTGATAAATAAAGCCACGGACCTCCGTGCGTAATGTCCCAAGATTGGACAAATGTAGCATGATGGTCTAAATGGCCCCTGAATTGCAAACACAACGATCTAATGGAAAATGGCTTCCAACGATGAATAATTGAATGGCTTCTCCATGCAGTTGCAAACAGAGCTGCCCTTATGCATGTACCTAGAGAGTGGTTTAATCATGCCAGCTGCAGCTGGCCGCTCGCTCTGTAATTGGCTATTGATCTCTCAGGACTGGCTGTGGCTGCTGGGATATTCAACCTGCCGATTGATTCATGAAGTGTAATTTCTCCTGGAAGCTGCCGGATGTTCTTGCGGTTCTCTTTCATGTGGTGCGCGTGTTTCTCGGTGACGGTACATACGTGTTTGGGAAACACACTTTTTCCCCTGGGTCTGCCTGTGGCCTTCAGGTCGACCTCTCCAATGCAGCCGTGTGATTTCTGCAAGCGGCAGGGTGAGGGTGTTACTCAGAGAAAAGCAAGAAGAACGTGGCAGGAATTCGTTGGAGAGGAGCGAGCTTCCTGTGCTCACGGCAGACGCAGCATGCCTCCCCAAGCCAAGTCAGCGTGTGGAGGGGTGTCTGTCAGCCGCCGCCTGTGGGCGGTTCTACAGGCCGCCACGCCCCTCTTGCCCCTTCTTGGCTCTATGCTCTTATACCGTGTCCAGCGTGATTGCTGGTGCTGATAATCAGGGTAATTGAGAGGGTGACATGATAGTTTGGACACACACTAGCAGTCCCTCATAAATCAGCCATAATGTTATTAATACCCGCATGTATTATGTGAAGCAAGCAGCAAGTTTAGTAGGTGTCTGGATGTGTGATATTTATTGGTCTTAATAAAATGGATCTCACTGTCAGCAGGATTGTCATCTATCTAATGAGTCACGCGATTCCCGGCCACTTTGTACCTCTAAAGCTTTCTGCTTAATGGAACTGACACCTGACCGGCTCCATTAGAGTGCCTGTCTGCTCGGAGCTGCGTGCAGTTGTGTGTGGGTGTCCCGTCTCAGGGGTCCAATTGGGTTTCTCTGGGTGATTGTTCTGCTTCTGTGTGCTGAATTAAAACGCAACTGTTTTGTCGCGCTCTCTGTCTGTATGTCTCTCTCTCTCTCTCATTCCATCATTCTCCCTCTCTCCCACTCTTCCCTCACTCTGTTATTCTCTCTCTCTTTCTTGACCTTTGCAGACAGGTTTGTTTTTAGCAGTCATACAAACAGGTGTGCCTCAGGTCTTGCTGTGTGTTTTGGTGGACCTTCAGTCATGTCTAACCATCACACTGTGGTGCTAATCTCCATCCAGTGCTCTTCGACATAGGTGCTCTTCCCTCCTCCAAACAAGTAGGACAAGCCCACAGTAGCTGTTCTTTACCCACCTGCAAACTGCAAGGTTTGGCATACGAAACATTTCTCCAAGCCTTTTGACTTTGGGGATTGTTATAATGGCCTTATTTTGGGTTCCCTGTCTATGGCATGTAGGTAGACAGTCAAGTAACACACCCAAAAAAAAAAAGAAGGCTGAATACCTTAGAGACGGTGCCAGGACCGCCAACCTGTCAAAGACACCGCCCCCCCCCCCCCCTCACTCCCCGGATGCCAGACAGTGCCAGTTCAGAGGCGTCCAACCACCCAGGCAGCCCATAGAAGGGTGTCTATCTCGTGAGTTTGTTTTGACAGGCTCTCTGCACGCTCTTCTTCTGTCTGACAGTAGAGGTCGCTACCCGTGGGCAGGAAACCCTGAGAACCTGGTCCGGATGTAATTCTCAGCCGTGACTGATGTGGATCGGCGCTAATGGGTTTAGAGTGAGTCTGATCGGAAGGAAAATGCCGGTTTAATGATATCTGAACCAGCTCCCAGAGTGTCTGAGGGTGCAATATGAAATCAGCAGGTCTGGCGCCCTGTGTAGTTTGTGCATAGTGGCGATGCCTCTGGACTTGCGTCTGCCGTAAGTGTTCCATGCCGCACTTTATAATCCAGATCTCAGTCTGATTTCCTGTCACGCTCATCACTGTGCACTGTGCACTCCCCCCCACAAAAGAACCTAACAAGGCGAAGTGCCTGTTTTAGTAGGTGACTTTGATGTGAAGAGCCTTTGTAAGATCCCAGTAATGCCCTCGGCTGGCTTTAGCGTTGCTATGGAAATCCCCGATAAGGATGACTGACGGCCCCTCACCCTGCAAATGGAATTGCACTTATTAGTTCTGCGTTGCGTGTATGTGTTTCAGCTTGTGTGTCACCTTGCATGTGTGTGTCATGCACATGTGTTAATGAGAGAAAGCCGACCACTCTGTAGGCTTCTGAGGCACCTGCCACCTTAACCAGCTTGGACACTCCCTTCTTGGGGCCATGTTCCCTGGTCTGTAACGATCCCGCTTTCTGCAGAATGTACGTGCAAACTTTGTAAATCCCTTTCTGCTTGTCGAGGGACTAACGTCCACATTGCTGGAGACGCATTTCCTGCAACTTTGTTTGCAAATGAGAAGTCGTGTGCTGCGATAATATGAAGCTGGCATCAGATGAATAAGATTAAGGGTTTATTGGTTAATTGTCTTATTCTAACATTAATAGGTGTGTCGACGCTGTAATTAAATCTCTTATCTGTGTGTCAATACATTATAAAAGGATTAGGGAGCGATATCTCCAATGCCGGTAGAGATATCAATATTTATACTTAACATTGCTTACAGTTCTCTTGAAATTTGACGGTTGCATAAATCAGCCTCTGAGGAGTCTCAGATATCTGTGCTCCATGCATTTCAAGGTCCAGCTTGTACAACCCCATTTCATAAATATTGGGACATTGTGTAAAATGTAAATAAAAGCAGAATGCAGTGATCTGCAAATCATATAGACCCATATTTAATTGAAAAGAGAACAAAGACAGCATATCAAATGTCGAAACTGAGAAATGTTATTGTTTTATTAGAAATATATGTTCAATCTGAATTTGATACCAGCAACACGTTTCAAAAAAGTTGTGACAGGGGCGTGTTTACCACTGCGTTGCATCACCTCTTCTTTTAACAACACTCTGTAAACGTTTGGGAACTGAAGAGAGCAGTTGCTAAAGTTTTGAAAGTGAAATGTTGTCCCATTCTTGCCTGATGTGGATTGCAACTGCTCAGCAGTTTGGAGTCTCCTTTCTCATTTCATTTTGTGCCAAATGTTTGCAATGGCTCACAGGTCTGGAGTGCAGGCAGGCCAGTTCAGCACCCGGACTCTTCTACTACTGAGCCACATTGTAATATGTGTAGAATGTGGCGTGGCACTGTCTTGCTGAAATATACACAGCCTTTTCTGAAAAAAATGTTGTCTGGATGGCAGCATATGTTGTTCCAAAACCTGTATGTATCATTCAGCGTTAATGGTGCCTTCCCAGAAGTGCGAGCCATGAGCACTAATGCACCCCCCATACCATCACGGATGCTGGCTTTTGAACTGTATGCTGATAACAAGCTGGATGGTCCCTCTCCTATTTAGACCAGAGGATGCGGCATCGATGATTTCCAAAATGAATTTGAAATATTGATTGGTCAGACCGCAGGACGGTTTTCCATTATGCCTCAGTCTTAAATGAGCTCATGCCCAGAGAAGTTGGCCGCGTTTCTGGTTTCTTCTTTGCATGGTAGTTTCATTCTGCATTGGTGGATACAGCAACAAACTGTGTCCATAGACAATGTTTTTCACAAATGTTCCGGAGCCCATGCAGTGATTTCCACTGTAGAATCGTGTCTGTTTTTTAATGCAGTGCCGCCTGAGAACCTGAAGATCATGGCTATCCAGTATTGTCCCTTGCCCACAGTGATTTCCCCATATTCTCTGAATCTTTTAACGATATTATGGACGAAATTTCCAAATTCTTGGCAATATTACTTTGAGGAACATTATTCTTAAATTTGCCCACACGGTCTTTCACAGAGTGGTGAACCTCTCCCCATCTTCATTGCACAGACTTTTCATACTCAGTCATCTTAACTGACCTATTGCCAATTAACCTAATTAGTTGTGAGAGATTCAGCCAAGTGTTTTGTTTTAGCATTAGACAACTTATCCAGTCTTTTGTTGCCGTTGTCCCAACATTTATGAAACATATTGCTGACATCAAATTCAAATTGAGGATATATTTGTTATAAAACAATAAAATTTCTCAGTTTCAGCATTTTATATATTGTCTTTGTTCTATTTTCAACTAAAAATGGGTCTATATGATTTGCAGATCACTGCATTCAGTTTTATTTACATTTTACACAACACCCCAACTTTTGTTAAAACAGGATTGTAGGTCTGTGTCTCTTTAGAACATCATTATTCAAAGCTCATAGTAGATGATAATGGTGTAACTTCTGAAACCGAGACTGAAATTGCTATACAAACGTTGTCGTGTGTGATCCAGAGCCTGTTGGGCTCTCATTTAATTTACTAATGTTTCAAACTCATTTTTTGCAATTAATACTGTATCACATGGAAATCCTGAAACTTGTATTTTCTATGTAAAGTAAGGGCAGGCTTCTTTATATTTTGTAAATATTGCACATTACACCTATTATATTGTGTCACGTGACTATGTTGGTTCAATCACGATCGAGTGATCACGCCTGCGGTAAAAGCTATGATGGATTCATTAGCTCAGGATGGATAATATCCCTGAGACTGCAGACCCCCTGGACACATTCATGTGAGCAGTGTGGGGACATTTAGTGGAGTATAGGGATGGTACTTGTGTCATAGACAAAATTCACGCAATTTGTCCCAGGTTTTTTTTTAGCCGGGAGGTGACACTGCATGCAAGCCCATATCAGAAGACATCCCACAACTGATGTCAGCAGTGTGCATAATAAGAGGTGGACTTTTTAGGCCCAGAGACTACAAATCCAGACCAGGATTTAGTTTCAGCCAACTAGTTGAGTATAAAGAGTCTCCGTCTGGATTTGTACTCTCTGGACCTGGAATCTCCACCTCTGGATAATAACACCCAGAAAATGATCTTAATTTTGTGTTATTTACCTCCCACCCCCCTCCCCAAAAGATTAAAAAAAAAGAAAAACGAGCTATAACAAAACGTTTGTGTAGGACTCCTCCCTTTTCACTGTTTCCTGTGTTGTTTTGGTGCCTGCTGCTGTCCCCCTCCTCATCTCTCGACCTCAGTGACACCCTCTGCTGCACAGGCATGAAGGAGCTCTCCCTGGAACCGCTGAATCTGAAACGGGTGTATCAGGAGACCCTGGAAATTGAGCCCATCCTCATAATTATCTCGCCGGGAGCTGACCCGTCCCAGGAACTGCTGGAGCTGGCTGGAGAGACGGTGGGCCGTGACAGCTACCACGAGGTGCGGCCCGCCGTTAGCCCTTTGCAAAGTGGCGCATTCCTGCATTTATTTCCTTATTAGTAAATCACGCTGCCTGTACCCATAACAGCTCATTTCCCCGCATGTGTGTTTTACTTGAACAAATAAGATAAAATACAGGTACAGTAGCAGAGCCCTAGTAACAGCTGGCTTGAGGCAGCCCAGTAGGACGTTGGCTCAAGTTTAATGAAGGTGCAGCGATAATGGCTTTAGAAGGTGCTCTTAATCTGACCTCCACGCAGACATCCAGACGGCATAACGGAGCACTGAGGTCAGACAGAGACAGGAGCATATTAAGCAGAGATGACAGCGATAAGTCCTGCCAGATACCCTGGCTTTTAATCAGAGTGTCATTGGCTGTTAAGCAGCACGATGATTCCGGATCTAACGCCTGCCCACATGAGTGCATGGGGCCTCGATGTCTCACATGCTGACAGTGAGGCTCCTCTTGTGTAAACTGGAGGCTCACATCCAGATGTGCTCTTCTCAAAGCACGGCAGGATGGAAATCTGACCTCTCTGCCTCTCATTATCTGCCTGTCTTTCTCTTCACCATGGGCATATGTAACCTTCTCGCTGTCCCCCCTCCCTCCCTCCCTCCCTCCCTCCAGCTGGCTATGGGTCAGGGCCAGGCCGACATCGCTATCCAGACCCTCAAGGAGTGCGCTCGTAACGGAGAGTGGCTGTGTCTCAAGAACTTGCACCTCGTCACCGCCTGGCTCCCCCTACTGGAGAAGGTGGGCATTTTGACTTTGTGTAGCATCATGTTGATGGGTGACCTGATTGTCCTACCTGCACAGGGTGTAGCGGCTTTGAGACCTTGGGGTAGCTGTGTCTATGGGAGGTCCTGCTTTCTTCTCTGTCCCTCTTTCACGGAGGGGATAAAGACAGGTCTGCCTGCAGAAATCTGCCGTCTCGAGCCATTGATTTCATTCCCTATTTAGCTTTAATTGCATCCACCGTCAGCCAGGCAGTAGATGTAAATTTATTCCAAGTTTCCTCCTTTTTGCGCTTTCTCACAGAGCCTCTGTACCCACAAACCTCATCTCCTTTATTTGTGGCAAAAGTCTGGCCGATGGCTTGCTAACGCCAGTCAGATTTATGCACATATGACTGGTATAACTTCCTCCACAGCTGGTGCAACTGGGGCTGCCACTGGCTCTCCAGGCCACATGACAAGGATCAGCTGGTTCAGGCCCACTTTTACCCGGAAAGCGTTTTTTTTTTTGTCCCCCCCCCGCCCCTTTTTTGTGGCTGCAACCCCTGGCTGTACTCCCAGTTCCACTGAGCTTTATTGCCTTTGACGAGCAGCCTCATGTTGGTTTCTGTGTTTATGCCACAGAACCTTGTTAACTTCAGCCCGGCCACCTGGTCAGTACTGCCTTTCTCCCTGGGAACGGAATCTTCACTATGCCCCCAAACTCAGGACCCTCTGGCCCGTGTGTGTCCCCACAATGTGATAAAACCTGTCACTCTGACCTTGTGGGGACATTTTTCCGGTCCCCTCAAAGGGAAACTCTGTTGTATAAAAATCTGTGAATGCAATCAAAAAACTAGAAATGTAAAAAATCTACTGGGTAGGAGTACAGTTGTTATAGCTGGGTTTAGGGTTTTCCCATAGAAATAAGTGAACAGTCCCCCAAAATATATGAACACAATTCTGTGTGTGTGTGTGTGTGTGTGTGTGTTGCTCTCTGGGCCTCCCCTCCTCTTAGTGACTCATTCCCTCCAACCGCTCTCTCAATCTGCATCTCTCTCCAGAGAAATCAGAGCGATGTCATTATCAGGAACAAACGCTTAGCCATGATCGGCAGCTTCAGCTTCGGGGGGGGGGGAGGTCTCTCAGACCAGAGCTGGGTGTGAGGCAGGTTGGTGAGGTGTCACGGTGCCAGCGTGTGGGTGATGAGGGTTTCTTGGGGCCCACGAGCATCTTTATACTTCCAGTCCTGGATTATTGGTGTATATTTTTTTTATTCCAAATGGAAGCTAATTAAAAATGTGCTGACACGCTCAGTAGTTGGGTTGGGTTCTTCACACATGGGGCCTGTGCTGAGTTCAGCACACCTGTAGTGGTGTCCATGAATATTAAAGCTGTCCTGCTGCAGAGGATCATGGGAAAATGGCCCCTTAGTCCCACCTTAGGAAGATACAGGCAGGTGGTCTCTTCAGAACCTCCGTTTAGCAGAGCATTGGAGCCCCTATGAATTTGTTGTCTTTTCCTTTCTCTCAACTTGAGTTTTTGGGTTGAAGTTCTAGGACGTGGTGAGGAATATGCAGAACGTGCGGGGGTGAAATGCCCCCATTCCACTCTTGGAGGTTCCCCCCACCCCACATCTGGATGCTTATAAACAGCTTTTGTGTTGGTTCCTCAGGAGCTCAATGTGCTTCGACCCAAAGCTGGGTTCCGCTTGTGGCTCACAGCTGAAGTGCACGCCAGGTTCTCCCCCATCCTGCTGCAGAGCAGCCTGAAGGTCACTTATGAGGTAGGGACCTGCAGCTTGGCTAAGAGGGGCTCTCTACCATGAATTGTGGCTGCCTTCTCCATGATGTTGGCTTCCCTCCCCAGGCCCCCCCCGGCCTGAAGAAGAACCTCATGAGGACTTACGAGTCGTGGAGTCCAGAGCAGATCAGTAAGGGAGGCTCGGTGGTGCGGGCCCAATCGCTCTTCAGCCTCGCCTGGTTCCACGCTGTGTGCCAGGAGCGCCGAAACTACATCCCCCAGGTGCCGCCCGTCATCTGCTGCCTACCTGTGTGTGGCCGCCATTGCCGTAATCCTTTACGTTTATCAGAGATGCAGGTTTCATTAGAGCACAGCTGCCTCGCAGCACGCCTTCCAGGAAGCCGTCTGCAGTGAAGCTCCTGTCCTACCCTTTCATGGCCAATTAAACAGGCTGTAATTGCTTGTGGATAAGGCCGAGGGAGGGTCTGAGGGGGGTGGAGCCAGGGAGATCCGCTAAAAGGTGGCTGTACCTGGATGTCACTAAGAGAAATAAAGCTATATTTATTGGTACAGTCCAAGAACCGCGGCCGCGCTTCATGGGTAGGTCACATGGTCAGAGCCATATTAATTCCAGCCACAATGGCCTTTAGTGTCGCTTGGGTTCTACTGTCCTTATAATGTGGCATCTGTAAGAGGGGAGGCATGAGACCACGTTTACCGGGCCACCCGTGCGATAATTATATCTAGCCATTATTTAGATGTGTTTCAGATATAACACTTAATTAAATTGCCAGGCTCTGAGTGAGCCTGTTTAATTAATTAGCAGTTATCTCTTTTGTTAAATTGATGTTGGCAGCATTCGTTTGGTGAAGGTTGGGAGTGTATTTTTACAGGAGTGCAGTCAGACCTTAATTACTGAACATCTTATCGATGATCTCCGACTAGATACCAGGCTCTCTAAACAGAAACCAGCTGGCTGTTTCTCACATACTATTATTATTATTATCATCATTATTAAGTTTGTTAGGTACTGAATGTAGATAATTTCATTCTGGGCATCATTACACATTTAGCCTGACTCCTGACAGACCCACCTTAATGCCCCCATACC
>JAODLD010000042.1:2604852-2620915 GCA_026781065.1 Mormyrops boulengeri | reverse complement strand
ATTTGCCTGGTGATTGAGTCAAATTTCCCTATGGGGTCATAAAGCGTCTGTCTGTCTGTCTGTGTCTGTCTGTCTGTTTGTCTTATCTAATTTCATTTAGCCTCCTTTGGGGTGCGCTGGCAGTGTGGCTTGCCTAGGGTGCCACGCGGGCCAGGACTTGGCGCGTATTCCCAGGACACACACAGTGTCGCGCTGTGAGGGCACCATTGCAGGAAAGCATTTCCGTTGGTATTCTTCTTAGTGACCAGTCTAATTAATAAACACTGTAACCTCATCTCGGGTGCCCGGCGGCAGCTTGCCGTTCACACGGCACCCTCCTGTGGAGAGCATCCCTGCGTTTCCATCCTCGAGATGGGGTACCTGCTCTAGGGTGTGGTCAGCCGTGCCTCACACCTTGCATCTTAATGCACATCCTTACTTATAACTGAGAGAAGATTATCCACTTTTGCATTATATTTATAGAAGGAAATGCACTGCTGCAGAGCTGAATGACATCCTGACAGCCGGATACGAGCATCCTGCACTGACGTCTAGCATCTGATAGTGCCTGTCAGCGACCGGGGGAATAATCATTCCTTGGGAAAGCGGGGCAGAGCATCACCAGGCTGAAGGCTCATCCCCTCTGGGCACTGTGGCTGTGCTCCTTAGCGTCTCTGCCTGCTTTGTGCTTCAGCCATGTGATGGTGGGCTTAGCTCAGTAAGTATGGGATGGTTATAAGGCCAGGCTACATGTATAGGGTGTGATGTCATGGGCCTGGCCTAGCGTGTTCTGCATTTGGTATCACGGGCCCAGGCTGGCGTGTTCTGGATGCAGTGTCACTGGCCCAGGTTGGGGTATTCTGGATGCTGTGTCACCGGCCCAGGTTGTGGTGTTCTGGATGCGGTGTCACGGGCCCAGGCTGGCGTGTTCTGGATGCAGTGTCACAGGCCCAGGCTGGGGTGTTCTGGATGCGGTGTCATGGTCCCAGGGTGGGGTGTTCTGGATGCTGTGTCACTGGCCCAGGCTAATCCATTCTGGATGTGATTCCTTGAGCCTGAGCTAATCTGTTCTGGATGCGGTTTCATAGGCACGGGCTAGTGTGCTCTGGAGGCGGTGTTGTGGACCCAGGCTAAGATGTAGTTTAGGGTATTCTGCATGCGGTGTCACGGATCTGGGCTAGCATGTTCTACATGTGGTGTGATGGATCCGGTCTAGCGTGTTCTGGATGAGGTCTGAGGATTTGCAAGGGTGTAAACAAATTCAGTACAGATGGGAGGAGGGAACGTGCAAAGACACTGGGAGCAGCCTGACAAATGGGCATCTTTCAGGCAAATGCATCATGCTCTTCATATCGGCCAGAAACATACAAGGGCCCACCCATCGTATCTGTTATTAGACATCTGGTAATGGATTTTTCAATGGGTCGCATAATTTCCGTGTGACAAGCCTCTGCCGAGTGTGGTAATCATCCTGTTGGCTTTGCGGGAGGAGTTCTGATGAGTAATGGATTGTGCTTGTAACACACGCTCTGCGTTATGTGACACCAAAGTCAAGTGCTGGAAATTAGCATGAAAAACATGTTGCCAGTCAAGGGTATCCATTGGGGTTATTGATCTGGCTCTAAATGCATTATACATGTCAAGCAACATAAGCCCTACCTTTCTGAAATAGAAAACTAGGATGCAGGTTACAGTTTAATGAGGTAATGCAATCTCAGGGCTTAAATTAGGCTGTAACGGGGCAAAGTTGCTGGAAGATACATCAAGGAGTATCGGGGTTACTGCAGTGCTGCCATTGTGAACGTCTCCATAAAATGCTGGCCTTCTTTCTGACGTTACAGCTGCTTTGAGAATAGCTTGGCCAGGAGATTGTTTACGTTAAGAAAGCCTGGTGATTCCTGGTGGAGGCGATTATGACTCTTAGAGTGTTTGCTTTGTGGATTTGGTTTCATCCGGAGCCCACATCCGCAGCCACTAACCTCCCCCCAGTGAGGATTGTGACTAGCAGACTAGTTAAGCTATCTAGGTCCTTTGCCAGTCGCATCATCACCCCAGAGGACTTGCACACGTTCAGTGAGCTCCAGTGAACATGCTGAAGGCTTGAGGAGGCACAGTAGCTCACAAACCTCAATTTCTAACTGCTGCAAGATGCATAAACCACTGTCTGGGAGGTAGGAGTGCTCCTATCGACACCTGTCTTCTCATTTTACAGAATGCACTCTTACCCCGGGGAGCTCCAGCCCAAACATTTGCCTCTTAATTTGTTTTGGAGGGAAGCTGACGCGTCACACTGCGCTGTACTTTATGGTTTCCAAGAAACCTCAAATCACAGTGTGCCAGACTGAATTATAGTCACACCAGTGTCCTCCACCCAGTAAGGAGATGACTTTCATCCCTGTGCATCAGTGGCTTATTTTGGACGCAGTGGTTGCTAGAATTGGAAACCGTAGAAATGTATACTTGTACTGTATTAAATAAGCAAGGATACTGGCAAACTTGTTCGCCACTCCTGTTTATTACGTTTTTTTAAATGCACCGGTGCCTCGCTTTCAGAGCCACGGTCTCAGTCGTCGTGCTCTGAGCGCTGAATAATTCACCGATGTTCTGCAGTCTGCCCCAGACAGCAGGGGGCTTTTGCATACATGTCATGCTCTTGCCTTTTATCTCACCTCGCCAACAGGATTTGAGATTATCCTCTATCAAATGAAGAATAAAGCCCAGAACCTGGGCTACGAGAGACATCTTCATGTCTAGCGGGAGAGCTTTTGTGTTTCTCTTTAATTCCTGTTTTGTTTTATTCCCTTTAGAGATTACGATACCGTTTGCTGTACCGTTGACTGCTCACAATCTCCGATAAGGTTTGTTATGGTCTCAAGGCAGCTGATGAAGTGTGTTAGGGTCTTGCCTATGGCCATTGATGAGAGACCTTTGGACTCTTCTGTTGGATGCAGGTAACAAAGTGCTTAGTGTTGTGTTACTGCACCTTAATTGCTCTCTAGACTCCTTGATGGGCTGCTCTCACACAAACGTTTGTTTTGAAGTCACTGTCGGTTACGCTCCGTCTTTCCTGTCAGGCCATTTAGGATGATACACTCAAAGGAAAAGGGCAGCTGTCAGCCATAATAGACACATCAACAGCATCTCCAGCTGACAGCAAGGCCTGGAGATGGTGGGCTTCATCTCGCTTCTTTCATCAGGGCTGGCCTTGTCGCCTCTTCAAAGCATACCTGCTCTGTCTGTGTGCCAATAGATCAGCAGTAATGTCTTTCCTCCTACAGTAGGACTTATCCAGATGGCATGACAGAATTTGGTCGCCTGCTGTGAAATCACCGGGAGTGTTATAAGCCCTGATAGTGCCTATCCATTGCTGAATCTTGGTGAAGATAAGAGCTGATTGGACGGAGCAGAAGGTTGACCCCAGAAGGATCCTGGAATATTCTAATTGCACAGTATTGCCTAAGCACATGACTGGACCGGTTACTTGCCCAGTTGAGCCTAGTTTGCCTGAACAGGAGGTTCGACCTGTAAGTTATTTGAAGAGTGTCAGGTTCCAGCTCTCCCGAATTGGGACGTCGGACCTGCACGGAAGATCGCCAGTGTGCTGGCCTGTGCCCGGTGATAACTGCAGAGACAGAAGCGCTCAAATACTGGAGACAGCTGGCAGGTAATTTCAGGCTGTCAGGAGCAGTTTGTGGAGCAAGTGAGGATTCAGCCCAAGAGTGCAGGAGACCAAGGAGGTCAGTGTCAATCTTTCCTGGCTTTGCCAATTACCAGGGCCCTTCGCGGCATGTGATATACGAAAGGCGAATGAAGGAGACTGTGTATGACTGGGAGGGGCAGGAGAACAGAGCGGGGAGCCCCTGGAAATAACGGAAGTCCCACGCAAGCCGGGAACGCAGCGCCTCTGAAAACACGGCTCGTGTTTGTTATGTTCCTCACAGCCGGCCGGATTCAGCTGAGCGTGCGCTGGCAGATTAGCTGTGGTGGAATAAAGCATCTGTGGAATGACTGGGATGGCTTGGGAATCACGCCACTGTCTCGCTTTAAAGAGCGGCTGTCGGCAGCCAGGCCCGCACTGCCAGCCAGGGCTTTTCCCGCCTGCGCGTCTGCGGCATTTCAAGCGCCTCCTTCCTGTTCGTCTCCAGCTGTGGCGCTCCTCCTCCTCCTGCTCCTTCCTCCCTCCTCAGAGCTGTCTCTCCTGTTGACAGTGTATTTTGTAACCCGCCAACACTTTGTTTAGCATTGCTGATGTCGGTGTTTTTTTTTTTTTTTTCTTGCCTCTGGTTAATGATTTTTATATCTCACAGGGAACAGGGGATACGGGAAGGGGGGGGGTTCTGAGGTTAGCATTTCATTTATTCCTTTTTCTAGAAGCCACCCCCCCCCAAGCCTTGACATCAGTCAGCAGGCGTTTTCACAGGAGGGTTTTAAGGGCCAAGCTGAGAGCGCAGTGAAGGCCACAGCAGCATTGCACCACACATGTCAGTCCATGATTTTTTTCTGCACTGTCCTCTTCACAGTCGTCTTCATGGTGCAGTGGTGCCACGTCAGGCCCTCCTGCCTTTCCCGCCATGACCATTGCAGGCCTGTTGCTCCACTGACCGCTGTGGCAACTTCAGTCCACTTCTCAGGAGGGCTCAGGAAGCAAAAACCTCATGGAGTGGAGTAGACATGGATTCTGGCTGACACAGTCTCGGCTGAACTCTCATGGCGCCACTTTTTATTGATGGAGAGAAAGAAAGAGAGACAGAGAAAAAGAGAGAGAGAGAGTGTGTGTGTGTCCCAGTGCAGGACCTTCACATTTTCTCCAGTTTGTTTCCTAAGTTGATGGCACTATGCTTGATAAACTAAGTCTGAATTCAAGTAACAGCTAACGTAACTAACGGCTAAGCCAACCTCGCTCTCCAGCACGTCTTCCTCAAGAGTAGGCCACTAGCTCAAGTGTGTAGGTCGATTTCTTCTCAACGTGAAGCTCCGTGTCCTTGTTGGCAGGAAGAAGGATCTGGATCAATCTACAGAGCTCTAAGCACATCAGACTCGGAGCCTCACAGACATCACACCTTCCTGGGCTCGTCCTTCTCCGTCCGAGACCGCCTATCACCCTCAAATGGATATTAAATTATCTGCTTCATAATAGAAGCTCCCAAAATGAATTAAATAGACGCTCTGAATTCTATTAGCTTGTTCATAATGTATATTAAAGCGAATCGTATGGTGGATAAAGAAGATGGAAGCTGGAACAGTGCAAAGCCTGGAGCCAATTGACGTGGAAGTTTTAATTTAAAACGTGTGTGACCATGAAATGGTGCGGCGCTCGGTGTCATGTGTCTGAAAGGAGTTTGAGACGCGGCGGTTGGCGTCTGGATGATGAGCACCCCTCCCCCCGTTGTCATGGAGACAAATTGAATGGCTTTGTGCAAAGCAGATTATTTAATTACTTCATGCGACGCCTTTTAAGAGATTAACATTTTGCCACCAGGTAGGAGTCGAGCCACAGGGATGGTGCTACCCCGTCGGGACAGCATGCCCAGGATGCCAAATGCCACACCGGCCTGGCAACCAGTGGGCACACCATACTGGCGCCAGACGTGGGAGGGCCTTAAAAGCCTGAACACTCCAGCCAGCGTCACCGCATTACTGCCGCCAATGCTCTGCGTCTCGCCTGGTGAATCCAGCACGTTAATGTCCCTTGTGTGGTTCTATAAGAAAAAAAAAGATTATAAATTGCAAAATTACGCCCTTTGAAAAAGGAGTGACTTATTCATTGAGGTGAAAATGTAAAACGGATGTAATTTGTGTAACATTATCGGTTCTCCTGTGAGGAGTAACCGTGTCACCCACTGAGCTGTCCCCAGAATGTTCCACAGAATGGATGACAGCATCCCCACAGCACCAATGCTGTCATGTCGTCGGCCACAGCCCTGGGGTCCCAATCTTCTACGCCCTGTACTCCGTGAACTTCATCTCGTTCAGCCTGAGCTGTTTAATTATTTGACATTCCCCCGACCCCTTGCTACCACTCTACTCCCTGGGTCTTTATCCCTCTGAAGGCGCCTCCTTAATCCCACCGCCACGATGGCAGACAGACGTGGGGCTTCCCCTCCGGCCTCTCTCGCTTTTCCTGGCAGCTGACCCAACAACATGAACGTGAGAGTCACCTGCTTAGTGCTTACCAAAAAAACTCTGGCTCAACAAAATATTTTTCAGGAGGAGGTGAAAGGACCTCCTCTGAGGAGCGTCCCTCGGCCCATGTGAACGAGGTGAAAACAGGAAACCTGTGCAGCATCCTGCCTGCTGCGCTGGGTGGGCTGGCCCTGACCTCACCCCGCCACCCCGCGCTGTCCAGGCAGTCGGGCGGAAATTCCCTGCAGGATTTCACATTCTTGGAAAGCTCTGCTGGTAAGTGCACCTGTGATTCATGTAGTTTGTACCAGTCCAGACCAGCTAATAACTGGATGTTTAGCCACGGAGATGGCCAGGGTTTGACTTGGATCTGCTTAGTGCTTGAATGTTTGTTTTCAATTGGAGAAAACAAGAAAATGCACCTCCTCGGAATGCGGGGGCGTCGCATTTAAGGAAATGAGTCCGCAACTGCAAAGTTGGCGATGTTATACCTTCCGTAGGTGTGAGTGACGCATTTCAGTTCGGGAAACTGTCCTGCTGGACCCTCCATATTCTGTAAGATTATTGCTGAGTCTCTTAGCAACAGAAGGGCAGGAGTGTGGAGGAGTGGGAAACGGCTGATTTCATTTACCTCCTCTTTTTTCAACAAGCTTGTCGTCGGAAGGGAAAGTCGGCAGTCTCCACAGAGTGTATGTGTTGTACAGCGAGGTGCCTTTTCATACCCAACCTCCCTGTTATCGGTGGTGCGGTGCGTGTGGGGGTTGTAACTGGCCTGAAGTCAAACCGCACACCTCCCTCAGCGAAAGGTCAGCCTCAGTTAAATCCGATAAGTACCTCTGGACACACGTGTTTTTACTCGCGCACAGTGCCCTTTGCATATGATTCACTAATTAATGCCGTAATTCAAAGGACACCAGATTGTGTGTAAATTTGCAATTATGGAGCAGGGTCCATTGACAAGGCCATAACAGAGGTCTCTGTTTAATTATTCACAGTGCTGCTCACACATACCAGTGCAGACCCACTGGACCCAGCTTTAGGTCCATGCCTTGTTTAACAAGCAAAACAACAGAGCCATGTGGGTCATGTGACACTGGACGGGGATTCTGATGAGCCAGACCTCTGCACTGAGGGAGCAAGGTCACTGTCTCTGTTACTTTAAGCTGCATCCTGGTCTGCTTTCATTCTGTCGTTCTTTCATCCTAGCCCGTGGCTGCATTTTTTATTTATAAGGTATTTCTCTTTTTCAGTGGTAGTCTTCCGCAGCGCATCGCGGCACATAAAGCATGCCGTGGTCCCCCAGTAGTCCGCGCGATCGGCCCTTTTAATTCCCTGCGCGTTGTTCGCTCATCTTCAGCTGTGGCGGAGCGGCACCCGTGCTGCCAGGATGCATTTGGAGATCGGCTTGTCACCGGCTGTAGGATCGTGATGGACTGAGATTTCACACAGGAGGTGAGGCCACAGGCAAAGGCTCCAGTGCTAAACGATTCTTTAGTGTCTATAGAGGCAGAAAAAACAGCAGAATGTAGAAACAGCCCAGCCCCCATAGACAATGCACTTCTGTCTTCCAACAGGAGATGATCATTAACTATGTGATGAATTCCTAGAAAGAATAACTTGTAAAGTGCTACATCATCATGCCAAACACAAGTATTTATCACCTTCATCTGCACACTGTGTTCCTCTCCCAGGTTTAAATATATCTCCTTTCTGCACCTCAATGGAGCGTTATAATTATCGCTAATAAAAAAAAATAAGAATGCCGATGTTGAGTGAGCTGCCTGCCTAGCGTAGGTCCATCTCAGGCTGTGTCTGTGATCATTTCACACTTTTATTTCCGTGCCAGTGCTATGCTTAACATATGAAACGTGTCTCATGATGTGTCATCACTTGTTATGTGTTGTTCTCTGAGCTGAGGTTGTCTGTGAGCTCCTCCGCAGAACGTTGGTTCTAAGAATGGAGGCTGGCCATTGGGTTCCTAGAGATAGTGTGAGAGAAGGTGTCTGAGGAGGTATGGGGAGGGGCTGAGCGAAGGTCTGTTAGGAGGTGAGGGGAGGTGTGGGCAGGTGTGAGGGATGGTTTGTGAGGAGGTGTAAGAGATGGTGTGTGGGGAGGTGAGGGAAGGTGCATGTGATGGTATGTGAGGTATGGGGAGGTGTAAGAGATGGTTTGTAAGGAAGTGGGGGGGTATGACAGAAGGTGTGAGGAAGTGAGGTGAGATGTGACCATCCTGTGCTGGGGGTTCCCCCCCCTTGTACCCAAAGCTTCCCATACAGTGTATGCATCACACAAGCCATAATTTAATAAGCTGTCATCGAAGATGGATGGATTAAATGTTCTTCATCGCTTTGAAATATTTCGCTTTTGATGAATTCACCAAGAATAAAAGAACAAAGCTAACGTTTTCTACCATTCGATTATTAGCCGAAGACTCCCGTTCGCCACTTTGCAGGCCGTCTGCTGTCAGATCTGCTCAGCCAATTGACATCGAGAGGTTTTTATCAGCCTATCAGTTCAGCCCTGGGATCCTGAGCCTGTAGACATACACTGAAGGTCTTTGAGCTGCAGCCATGCAACAATGCCCTCTGTGGCTGTCAGGCAGGGGTGGGGTCTCACCACTCAGATGTATTGACGCGATAATGGAATTCTCAGCTTGTCTCTCCAATGTGATGTGACGTGTTATGGCCCCTGGTCGGGTATCCCTCCGATTCGGGGGGGGGGACCAACCTCAGCATTGAACACCCTTTGAGCTCCCGGACGTGCTGAAAGGTGAAGCTAGCTTACCTCTCTGTCTGCCAGAATGTGTCTGTGTGTGTTTGCCTTGTTTTACAAACGTCCAAGACCTGTTGACATTAACAGACTGTTTGTTTAGCATTAGCCAGCATTAGCTCACCGGTGAAATTTTCACAGTGGAGATTTACTCTTCTGACATTTCAGAGATGATGTTTAATCGTGTAAATATATCATAAGACTGACTGCATGATGTATAAAACCCACCAGGCCAGGTACAGGAAGACAGCGAGGGTCAGGAATGTCTTCTCCGCCGCGGCTGTGTGACTAATTAGCTCTTGAGTTAATGGTTTAAGCGTGGGGGGGGTGTGACCTGAATCTTAATGAAGGTAAATAAAACCACCCTGGAGTGGCAAGCACAGTTCATTTTGTATGTGATCCCCAGATGGGTGGGAAGCCACCTCATCTTGTGAGCCGCTTTACCCCTGTCCGGCCCGCAGAGATGCCCTCCTGCGGAGTCCGCCCCCCCGGCATGCCGTGCTGCGTGAGTGATCTTTCTGGCCTGCTCTGCAAATGCTTGCAATGTCGGGTGAGGCATCTGTAAGGACAATCTACAGCACAGCCCAGCACTTTCAGCCACGTGCCAGGAATTCTTACCCCAGAAGCCCACTGAGCCCAGGAACCCACTGACCGGAGTTGGAGGCGGGACACACGGGGCACAAAAACAGGAAGGAGGAATAGGACAAACTGCCCTCCCGCACGCAGAGGCGCAGAGAAAGGGGAAGAGAAAAAATGAGGGAGTGTGAGAGAGAAAGCAAGAGAGAGGCTGAGAAAAAGAGAGAGAGAGAGGGAGTGAGAGAACAAGGGAATGGGAGGGAAAGTGGGAGAGAGATCTGGGGAGTGTGAGAGAATGCAAGAGAGAGGGAGTGAGAGCAAGGGAATGGGAGAGAAAGAGGGAGAGAGAGACCAAGGGAGCATGAGAGAATGCAAGAGGAGAGGGTGGGAAAGTGACAGAGTGAGAGAGAGAGAGAATGAGGGAGTGTGAGAAAGCTAGAGAGGGAAAGAGAATGAGGGAGTGTGAGAGAAAGGGAGTGAGGGAGTGGGAGAGAGAGAATGAGTGAGGGAGGAAGCAGGAGGGAGAGAGAGAGCCCTGTATTAGCAATAACCAGCACTTTTATTGGAATCTGAGTGCTACAAGTCTGTGTCCATAACCGCTATGCCACCTGCAGGCCTTCTTAGGCACATGGGTCATTTTCACTCTACCATTGAGCCCCTGACATCAACACACTTGATCATGAGGGAAAAAGAATGGGTTATGCACATATGTATGGTATTGATTTATTAGTCAGGTTAAGTAACCATTTAAAAAAACCACCTATATTTAATCAGGCAACTCACCTGGTCCACACTCCCCCCCAGCCCCTGAACAGACCCGTTGGGGCAGGACTCAGCCCAGCGGAAAAAGGCTTCGCTACAGGGCAGCAGAGTCCTGGGAATTATAGGCCATGGAGGGTGAAGAGCAGATGGAAAATGTGTGGGTAATGAAAGCTGACACAAAGCTCACTCGTACCCTGGGGGTAAGAGAGGCAGCGAGGCGTGGGCAAGGCCCAGCTCCCCCCAAGCTGTCTTGGGAGGTGCAGAGGCCGCAGTATGTTCCTGAGCCTCTCTGAGCCAGTTACTGTTACTCTGCAACAGTAACGGCAACTACATGTGACTGTGAGGCAGCAGAGGCAGGGTCATGTAAGGTGGTTGAGGTGGGTGGGGCTAAGGAAGGCTGGGCTTGCTGGGTGGGTGAGGCCAGACTGGGTAGGACTGTACTGAAATTGGTAGGGTGTGTGTGTGTGTGTGTGTGTGTGTGTGTATGTGTGGGGTGGCGTGGGATAGCGTGGGGTAGTGTGGCTTTGTGTGGGGTGCTGTGGGGGGGGGCGGCAGGGGTGTCTCCAGGGCATGTAAATGCCACGATCAGGATCGCCAGGAAATAGAATCTTTACTTTCCTTTTTCCATTTAAATTGCCGTTTAATAGCATCAGCAGACAAATAAAAGTTTCTATTATCGTAAATCAGAAAGACACAAACTCATAAAACAGGAAGAAAGAGGACAATGCTGAGGAGAATATGCGCAGAAAGGCAGCGCGGTGAATATATATGAGAGGTGTGTCAGACGCTGTGAAAATTCCCTGTGACACCTCGTGCCGCCACCCGGGCAACTGGCACTGACAGCCACCTGTGATCAGCTCATATCTTCTTCACTCTGCGAATCCTCTCTTTCTCTGCCTTGTCTGCCTCTGTACCAGACTGCAGTGGAGTCAGGCTCACTGGCCCCTCCCATCTCTCCTGGTTCCTCTAGGTACCAGCGCCCGCCCTGCGTGTCGGTGGGTGCCCCATCCTTAGCTGACGTTTGTCCTTCTGATACATGCTGCTTCACCCTGAGTGTGTCCAAGATGGATCAGAAAGTATCGGATTAGTGAAACTGGGCTGTGTTCATTTCTACACCTAGATAACATAACATAACAAAACACATGAAATGTGTTTGCCACAATTCCACAATGAAAACTCAACTATTTGTTTCTGTTCATTTCATTGCCTTTTTGTTTTTGGTGTTTTTTCCCATCGTTGTAGCTCCACACCATGGAGTAGTCTGTAGTCTGTTTCATCAAATGTGAAATTTATCCACATGTCAGTTTATCTATATGGCTAAAGCTGACTGTGGCACAAACGAGGCTTGGTTGGTATTTAATTTTTCTTACCATCATACTATCCAGACATTACACAACAGTATACAGTATTCTGACCATATTTCCAAAAGCAGCGTATTCCAATACATTTACATCCATGCCAAGGGGAGGGGCCCTAGGATAACATTTGCCCAGGCCTAGCACAGACAGAGTGTTCACAGACGGATGTTAGAAAAAACCGCATGGTTTATGCGCTTGAAGCCGGTTAAATCAACATTATGCAATCATGCATAACTACATTTAACACTACTGATTGGAGCTGTTTCAAATTCGTCTCTTCCTGACATTTTTGTCACATTTTTATTTGTTGATGGAAGTCTACATTTCATCATACATAGTTTTTGTCATCAAAAATAAATTTTTATCTAATTTTCGTCAATTAAAAATCATCGTTGATAAATCATTTTCATCAGTTTTCATCAATGAAATTTACACTGTCCCACACGTATGTAATGAGAGGGGCCGACAGAGAGAAACCCCATATGCAGGTGTTGGGCACAGCAGACGGGGAGAGACTCCATACACAGGTATTGGGCAGGGCCGACGGGGAGAGACTCCATACACAGGTATTGGGCAGGGCCGACGGGGAGAGACTCCATACACAGGTATTGGGTGGGGGTGACGGGGAGAGACTCCATGCGTAGGTGATGGGTGGGGCCGATGAGGAGAGACTCCACACACAAAGGTGATGGGCGGGGCCGACGGGGAGAGACTCCATACACAGGTGATGGGCGGACAGGGAGAGACTACATACACAGGTGATGCGCGGGGCCGACGAGGAGAGACTACATACACAGGTGATGCGCGGGGCCGACGAGGAGAGACTACATACACAGGTAATGGGCGGAGCTGACGGGGAGAGACTCCATACACAGGTAATGGGCGGAGCTGACGGGGAGAGACTACATACACAGGTGATGGGCGGAGCTGACGAGGAGAGACTACATACACAGGTAATGGGCGGAGCTGACGGGGACAGACTACATACACAGGTGATGGGTGGGGCCAATGGGGAGAGACTCCATGCACAGGTGATCGGTGGGGCCGACGGGGAGAGACTTCATACACAGGTATTAGGTAGGGCTGATGGGGAGAGACTCCATACACAGGTATTAGGTGGGGCCGACGGGGAGAGACTCCATGCACAGGTATTGGGCGGGGCTGACGGGGAGAGACTCCCTTCGTAGGTGATGGGTGGGGGCCAACAGGGAGAGACTCCATGCGCAGGTGATGGGGGGGCTGACTGCAGAATTGGGCTTTTGTCCGACGCCGCTTGCTATGAGTGAGCGCCCCCTCCTCACTCATTGCAGGGTAATTCTTCATTTCCTGCCTGAACTTCTCAAATACCCCCCACCGCCCTTATAGCTGGTCGGAGAGAAACAGAAACAATCTGGATGGAGGAACATATGGTTTGTTCCGCCCCCACCCTATATCTGTCAACAGTTTAATGACTTTAACAATATAATGATGCACCTACTTAAGGCCCTGAGGATTTCTGGGTGACGGGGGGCCAGGACACATGCAGGGCAGAGCCCCCTTTACTTGGCCATGGTCTCAGACCTCACAGTACAGGGCCCAGATGGCTCTCAAAGGAGTCGAGCTGCGACCCCTTTGCATGATGATGTCATTTCAGGACACACCTCCAATTCCAGGATGTCATGGGGCTGGTGATGGCAGGGAGATTGAGTTCTCCCTCCCTTACTGCCTGCCTCTGTGTAAACATGAGCATCATCGAGTTTGGATGCTATGACTGTGATCAGAAAGTTGCATGGTTCAAATTCCCGTGGCGTGATTTCACTTTTGGGCCCTTGAGCAATGGCCAAAATGTAAACCTCCGACAACCCATGGTGTCTCTCATTCTCCAGTGGGACAACCTCATCTCATCCACTCTCAGTATGGTCTGCTCCTGTATCCTTTTAGAACCTGATGTTCATTGTGAAAAGGCAAGTCATGTAATTCTGAAGTTTGCCTGTAAAATCCCGGGGGAGGGTGGGATTGCTGAATATTTGACAGCCTAAATGTGGAGCCTTACACCATGGCAGTTACCTCTCATTTGACAGCAAAATGTTTTTTGGCCTACTACGCTTCTGCCTGCCCGTCTCCTGGGTGTTCTTAAAACGTATGCTTTTAACACTCTCGACAGAAGCACAGCTTTGATTTCCTGCGATTATCTGGTGAGAGATTCCCAGAGAGATGGTCCCGACCTCTCCTGGCTGGTGCGAGGCCCCCCGGAGGCAGACAGACGCCATGTCGGGCCCTCGCTTTAACTGCTGGCTTTTTTTTTTAAAAGCGTGTGACACTGTGTTGATATTTCCTGTTCCATTCACACAGGCCGGGAATATTCAGTGTGCGTGACACATGTGTTATTGTTTGCCGACGCCTGACGTCGTTTTGACAAATCGTTTGTACACACCGTGTGGGCAGAGAATAGTACAGAGCCACGCTGACAGACTAATTCCACACACATGTGGTGATGACTTCGCCCCGTAGATGAACTGTGGCATGTTGGGTGACAGCGTGACTGATGCCACCCCACCCCCCGACCCCCCTGGGTGTCATGCCCTGCTTTGTCAGCGAGCAGGCAAGAGGA
This sequence comes from Mormyrops boulengeri, assembly GCA_026781065.1. NCBI lineage: Eukaryota > Metazoa > Chordata > Actinopteri > Osteoglossiformes > Mormyridae > Mormyrops > Mormyrops boulengeri. The sequence goes on along the minus strand of JAODLD010000042.1, from coordinate 2,606,758 downwards.
GTGAAGCACTCAGTCTCAGACATGAGTGTGTCCAGGAGCATGATCATTAAAGGACACCCCTCCCCCCTAAAAACAGAAGGGCGTTAGTAGATAAATGGGGGGCGTATTTTGGTCAGGTGTAAGCAGACTCCCCAGGGTGACTATATATCTGTGTAATAGGTTGTCCAGGTGGCGTGGGAAGTGATCGATCAGCTTGATGCCAGAACCAAACATCTCTCTGCATGGGGGGCATAAATATGGTATGTGGAGCCGGGGGAGAACATGTAGGTGAGCCAATCAGTTTGTGGATAAGGCTTTGTCATACACTGAGCAGACACTTTTATCCAAATTGACAAGGTAAGAAAACAGGGTCAGACGGTCCTCGGAGAAATCGGGAGGTCAGGGCCTCGCTCTGGGGCCCAGCGGTAAAATCACTCTGCCGACCCTGGGAGTTGAGCCAGAGACCTTCCAATCACAGGCACAGCGTCCGAACCCACTGAGCCACACACTGCGCCATTACTTTTTTTGCTGCAAAATGTCGGCATGAATCATCAGGTTTCCTAGGCAACATCAGATGTCATGTAATGGAATTTTAAATTGCTTAATGCTATGAATACCTCACAATATATTTATTTCTCATATATTGGAATTATTGTGTTTGTAGTGTGAGAGGTGTTTTAGACAATCTAATTTGAACTGTTACTGAAAAGTTTGATTTCTGGCTGTTGCTAGTTTGGGTGTTGACCATGTGTGGACACACATGCGTGTGCCCTTTGAAGGGGGGAGCATTCTGTTCGCGACACAATCCTCTTTACATCTGGATTCCCATGGCACCTACTGAATCAGCCGTTTGATGTGAAATGGTGGGCTTTGTGCGTGTTCTGCATTGAGGTAGCACGTGTGCTGTGAAGCATCTGTCTGTCTGAATCTCTCTGCACTTTTCATGTCAGTATTTACCTCAATGGAGCTTCTGCAGCCATCTGAATATCTATCTTATCTAAACTGGCCCATCAGTCTCTTGATCAGTGAGGGGAGGACAAGTAAATGATCTCTCACCCCCCACCCCATGTGAATCCCTCCCCACGTCACCTTTGGGCCATTAGATGCCATGAGATGTACTCACATCCTCACTCTTCCAAATTTGGTGACACATGTGACACGTGACCCTGTGTCAGCAGCTTTTCCAGACCCAGGCCAGTCTAGACTATTCTCTGCAGTGGAAGTTGAGGGGTCAAGCCCTTGCAGGGTTGTAGACCAGCCTGGGTCAAATACGGGGCCCACTGGATGTCCCCAAGGGTAGTGGTACTTGCAGAGAGGGTGACACCAGCACATATTTGGGTCTAAGCCCTCTCCAGATGATGTAGCCAATAAAAAAGGGGAATATAAATCTCATTCTGCCTTTGTGACTCACCGAGCCCCTGCAGCCATGGCCCTGGGTTTGTCTTTCAGTGACTCATCCTCCCTTAAAGGGCCCACACCACTGCAAGGCCCTCCTCTGAGCAGAGACGCTTATTTGAGAGTGTCTTTATTCCAGCAGCAGAGGGATGCTGCCGGATTTCCCGCATTAGCAACGGTGACTGGCAGTCAGCACGCGGCGGAGGGCAGCGGTGATAAGGGAGCAGCTGAAATCCCGCCGAGAGCCAGACAGATTGGCTGGTGACGGGCCAGACGCTCGCCATGCGTTCCGGCGTCTTCCGAGTGCCACCCTCCCCAACCCGAAACTGCTCGTCACATCGCTTTGTTTTGGATCATCCTGAGTTGGGCTTTTTTGCTCTCAGGGAATGAAGCTTGCAGCTGGCGTGAAAAAGCAAGCCACTGGAGAAGGTTCCAGATGCGGCGAGGCTTGGGGGGGGGGGGGGGCGGCCGCGGCGGGGGGGGGGGGGGGGGGGGGGGGGGGGGGGGGGGGGGGGGGGGGGGGGGGGGGGGG
>JAODLD010000042.1:2594641-2604752 GCA_026781065.1 Mormyrops boulengeri | reverse complement strand
CCCTGTTTTTAAAGCCGTTGGTGAAAATTAAACTTCTGCCTGGTGAGGAAATATATAAAAACTACAGATAAATGAGAGGAAATCCCAAAGGCTTTGAGGGAGGAAAGTACTTCAACTCTGCAAGAATCTGTACCATTTGAGCAAACCCATTTTCACAGTATTATCAGATGTAGAATTAGCCTGGTAGCCTATGGTAGCCTTGAGCTCACAGTGAATAATTACACTAAGCTGGAGAATCAGCGTTCTCAGGTACCCACAAGGGTTTATGTGTGTGATTATCTCTTCCTGGATTTTTTTCTCTACACCCAAAGGATTGTTCCTTGCATTCCCATATCCTTGGAACTCACTGGAAAAATTAATCGGATGCCCTGAGGATTTCGTCAATCGATTCCCTTTGTGGCTTGTTAGGTTCTATATTTAGCTCTTCAGTTGTCAGAGAAAAGCAGTCGCATCTCGTTTACTTCATTAGCTCTGATTTCCCTGGAGAGAGTCCTCAGTGTTGCAGTGAAGTCCATTTTAAAAGGCAGGCCAGTGACTCAGCACTGCTCCTGTTCGCTTCTCTGCCTGGCTTAAGAGAGCATTACTGCAGCGATTTAAGCTGTGTGCCCAAAAATGGAAATGCACATGCTATTTAACATAACCACTCTTAACCGCTCTGCTGTTTTATGTTGAGATGAGCGATGTTCTTAGCACCTAAAAAGACCTTTCCACCAAATGACATTTCTTTTTAACTGAACTAATAATAAATGTAAAAGTATTTCTCTGTCCACTTGCATGAACTGGTTTGTGCCTCCATTATGCTGTTCCAGTTCCTGTAAAAGGCAGGGGAACTTATGGAAAATATTGCCATTGACAACGATTTACTTCCATGAAAACGTGGGCCGCGGAAAAGAGGGAGCAGATGCTGTTGGGAGTATTGTCTCCAGCAGGGGGCAGTACGCTCAGCGATGCACAGCACCTTTTATGGCATTATACTGTGTCTGGTACGGACGTGATTAATATTGCATATGAAACCATGCAACAGGGTCACTCTCTCAAGATCTATTTTGATGTTGTGTTTTAGGTTCTGAATCTTCGTAAAGGAGAGAAAAAAGCCAGAATAAAACAGCACAACATCCTGGAAGCAGGTGGTCTCAGTGGTTATGTAAGCCCCTGTTTGTTTGTTCCTCGGCTCCTTCCAATGGGATCCAGAATGTTCCAGAAGCCTCTGATTCAGCACATATTTGCAGGCCCATGCCAGGGCAAGTCACGATCGGTATCTTCCCATTCTGCTCAGGTCTTCCGTTAGGTTAGGAATCCCAATGAAAACACAAACTCTGTAAACCCCCACCCCACCCCCACAAAGTGACAGAGACCCCAGTTCAGCTTGTGAACGCCATGGGTTGCTTTTGCGCTGTACACATGGAGTGAGCCTTATTAACAGCCCTTACTGAAAGCTCTCTCTGCTGGGCTACAGGTACAGCTGGAACCCAAAACTGGAGGACTTAAACCCTGAACTACAGGGATGTGAATCCACTGAGCAGGGGGGTCTGAATCCCCTGGCCATGAAGGTCTGAATCCTCTGACCGTGGTGGTCTGAATCCCCTGACCATTTGGGACTGAATCCGCTGACCAGGGTGGTCTGAATCCCGTGACCATAGCGGTCTGAATGCCCTGACCATTTGGGACTGAATACACTGACCATGGCAGTCTGAAACCACTGACCATTTGGGACTGAATCCGCCGACCAGGGTGGTCTGAATCCCCTGACCATTTGGGACTGAATCTGTTGACCAGGGTGGTCTGAATCCCCTGATGATTTGGGACTGAATCTGTTGACCAGGGTGGTCTGAATCCACTGACTATTTGGGACTGAATCTGCTGGCCAGTGGGTCTGAAACCCCTGAACATGGCGGTCTGAATCCCCTGACCATTTTGGACTGAATCCACTGACCAGGGGGTCTGAAACCCCTGACCATTTGGGACTGAATCCGCTGACCAGGGGGTCTGAAACCCCTGACCATTTGGGACTGAATCTACCAAGCAGAGAAGACTGAAAACACCCAGCTAGGGGTTTTGAATGCGTCAACCAGAGGGGACTGAATCTCCTGACCAGGGGGGTTTGAATCCGCTGAGCAGGGGGGTGTGAATCTGCCAAGCAGAGCAGACTGAATCTCCTATCCAGGAGGATCTGAATCCTCTGAGCAAGGTGGGTCTGAACCCACCGAGCATGGGGGTGTAAATCCCCTGACCATTGAGGTCTGAATGTGTTGAACATGGGGGTCTGAATCTGCTGAAAAGGGGGGTCTGAACCCACCAAGCAGGGAGGATTGAATCTCCTGCGCATTCCACACATCACTCAGCCTTGCCCTAGGTGTATGGGTGCTGGGACCTGACTCAGGCACTGAGCCTGAAGCATATTGATTTTAATGCACTAACTTCCATTAGCCAGCTGCACGGGGGACCTCTGCCCTGACATTGCTGGTTGTTTAAAAATGATTTAATTTTACCAGAATCTTTTATCCAAAGTGATGCTTTTTTGAGAATGCTGGGTCAATCAGTCCCCAAACCAAATGGCGTTAAGGACCTTGCTCAAGGGCCTGACAGTGAAATCACTCTACTGACCCTGTGACTTAAATCAGCAACCTTCCGATGACAGGACAGCATCCTAACCTGCTGAGCCGCACACTGCCCCCACAGCTGTTAAGAGATGAGTCTGAGGTAATGGCAGCATAATAGATGAACCCTGTAAGGTGACGCTTTGCTGTTTGCTGGGTTCGATCTGGACCCAACACTGATTAGCCCACCTGCATCATTTTGGTGCTGAGTCGCTTCTTTTTGGAGGTAACAGCTGAAAAGAGGCAGAAAAATCACTCGACAGCCATGGCTGTGTTTTATACACTCGTTTATTGCTTTATTTTATAACAAAAATATCTCTCCACTTCTTCCCTTTCATCACAGAGCAATCTTTACATTCCATCAGACAGGGAGCACTAATTACAAGCGTGTCTGTTTACACGGCGATCGGAGCGGAAGCGGCTTTGTGGGAAACGTATGCGAGATCGGTGGCAGGCAGGCAGGAACAGCACATGGGAGAGCTTATTTTATTTATCACAACTAGCTGGGGCCTTTAATGAAAGATGAGATACTGAATAAATGATTAACAAGGCTGCTGTTTTTCAAGGGTTTCCCAAGGATTTCACAGTAACACAAAGGCTCATGGAAAAACATGGCAGCGTGAACTTAAAAGCGTTTCAGTTTAACACTGGGGGGCTGCCTCTTTGTGAGGAGCGATTTTATGATTTCTTTATTTTTTTACAGAAGCATGCAAAGGTTTTTTAGAGAGTAGCTGCTCTTGGGATCCAGTGGGAAAGAAGTATATATAGTAGGCCATTTCTGGCGTAAATAACCCTAAAGATAGCGACATGCAGGGCAGAAAGTCCAACAGGCCAGACTGAGCGCAGCACAGGAGACCCCAAATGATTTCCTTTGTCTAAAATGTGCTTCGGACAACACCCAGGGCTCATTTTTATTAGCAGTTAAGTATCAGAGGGGACTCGGCCTCCTGAAGAAATACAGGACGTCACCCCCCCACCCCCCATAAGTAAATCTGCAGAGAGGACGAGGGAGCCCCACTGTAAAGTCTGCCATGCCAGAGGAACGAAATGTACATGAAAATCCGAAATGTATGTGAAAGGTTACTAGATGATTTTCGAAAAACTATTTTTCTGGCGGCTGAGACAAACAATAGGGGGTCTAGAAGTGCCTGTGTATGTAGGCAAAGCGAAGTGTCCCATTTTCAGGGAAAGAGGAAAACCAAAGATGAAAATGCTGATGAAAGGAAAGTAGCAGACGCCTGTGTGTCTGAGCTTCTGTCAAAGAAAGGTAACTTCCAAGGCAGGGTACAAGAGGCTGTCAAACGCCCCATCTGCCCGCAGCTCTTATGGACAGAAACAGTACGACACGTACATAGGCGGGCATATATAAGCGTAAGGGCTGTGTTTTGTCCCTTACGGCTTGGAAAAACCATCTGTTTATGCGCAAGTTGCAAGAGAGCCAGCTGCCTCTTAACATATATGATGGCACATTACATATTTCATGTTCCTCTTCTGTTTGCCGTGCTGGTTTAAACATCTCTCCGGGTCACTCAGGGTCCATGTTTTGCAAGAGTGGGCCAAGGAGAGCACAGACAGAGAGAGAGAGAGCGAAGAAGCAGCAGCAGCGAGGGCCAGCTGACCTTAATGGACTGACTGAACTGCAGGGCTTTGGAGAAGCCAGCTGAGCTGAAGAGGGAGGGGAGGTAGAGTGAGGCATCTCTTATCTCTTATTCTCTTTCATGATTAACTTAGGCTGAGGTCTTTTTTTTCCAGCTACACCATTAATCATTATTAACACTCTTACCAATTAGCAGCAGACCTCCCCGCTCGATGTAAGGCACGCAGTGTTAATGACCTCTTGTCTCATAAAAACCGGAGGTGCACATCTAGTAACAGCCTGAGGCCTGACCTCCCGGTTCCTACTCAAAGGCAGGCATTCAGCTACCTCCCCTCACCTGCAGGGTTTCCTTACTGCTCTTTTACTACCCCTGAACCTTTAATCGCAACATCATTTTCTGGGTCACCAATGTGTGGCTCCCTTTTTTTCCCTACGAGTGGATTGTTCCTATCAGGTCACTGTGAATCTAGATAAGTAGCGCCCTCAACTCAAAACCCAAACAAACCTGACGGAAGATCGATTTAGGTGCCGCTGGTGAAATCCTTCCAGGAAACAACAAAGAGAATCACTTTGTTTTGAGGTTTTGGAAATGTTTAATAGAAATATCAACTACTTCATGTAAAAAACATATATATATATATATATATCTGGTAGCAGACTGTAAAATGTGGAGGCCCTGGATAAGTGGCAGTGAAGAGAAAAAACTGACAATAAATAAGTGGACGTCTTAGAGTCTGAATATTTTATGGCGTCGGTATTAATATTCAGAGTCAAGCGAATCCAAATGCTGTATGAGGAAATGTTTCACCAGGAATCTGCTTAGGATGCTGAATGCTTGTGAGAAACACGCCACCTCTAATGAGCTTGCCTTTGATGTGTGAGGCGAGCGCTGGAGCAGCGTCTGAAGCATGTGCGGGGGGATGGAGGGGGGCTCGACCCAGCACACAGGCGGTAAGTATCCTACCTGAGAAGACAGACACGCACACACATGCACACACGCACAGACACACGCAGGAAGTGTAATTTACTACTGCAGAATGCCAAAGTAATGAAATAAATATTACTGCTTCCCAGCGGCAGCGTATTAATCGTGAGACACTTTCGGCGAGAGTTTATCGTCTTAGAGTTCGATCGCTCAGACAGACTATGCATTTGTTTATCCGGGAAGCGTTCAGACACGCATGTGAGAGAGGTTACAAAGCGGCACACTGCGACTGATCCAAACAGCTCTCAGGGGAACCGCGGGAGACGCCGCCCGCGTCACCCAGCCCGGGAGAAGCATTCCGCATGGGCAGAGGGCGCCGTGAAAGTCTGCTGTGGGGGAGTCTCCCAGCATGCCCTGCTCACCGGGGTGGCCGGGAGTGGCAGACGCAGTCGCACTGCTCGTGGTGTTGGAGGTGGATCTCCTCCAGGACCCACTGGGCTCGGGTTCGTTTCCGGAAGAAGCTGGGCTCCGGGGAGAACTTCAGCACCTGGGGGGGGCGGGGGGGTCAGAGGTAAAGAATACAACAATCGGATCTGGTTAGTATACGCTTTTGGGAGGGAACCTGTGTATGGTGAAGTCAGATGGAACTTACCAATGACCAATAGGCCTGGACCCCCCCACCCCTTTGTTTGGACGTGCCAGCCAACGATCCTGAAAGGCCTGAGAGTGAACCTGACAGCAGGGGTGCTTAGCTCCCCTTTTAGACACACTGGTTTAAGGGCCATTTTGAGGGTCTTCCCGGGCCAGCAGCGGCATGTCTTGTACAGCGCTATCCTGGAACGAGCGTCAGCTGCAGCAGAGACAGGCCTCATGGGATGCGACTTTGATGTATATGACACGATAAAGCCCGTCAGACCCTTCCCTGGGGGTCCGGGGCAGAAAGATGTTTAATCCCACCTGTTCGCCATTAGTGTCCCTATATAACTTTAGCAGTTACTGCTGGGTTGTAAGGTGCTGCCACCTCACCAATAACGTGTAGCAGCATCTTTACAGATGATTTCAGATACTGGTTAGCTGATGAGAGTATAGTCTTGTGTTCAGGTTCACATGGAAGTATCAGTGCTGGGTAGACCTACATGAAGCTGTTGATTCTGGGCCCCCAGGTATTTCCAGTTTGCAGTGGGAGGTTTAAAGGAGCTGTGTTTGGTTAACGAGCTGGGATGGAGTCTGCGAGAGAGGGGGGCATGAATGCTCAAAGTGATTGAAGTCTGAGTTGCACTCATTGCGAGACGACAATAACGTGGCTGTGGGTGTTTCTGGCAGAGAGCCGTAAGGGTGGCTTCTGGGTATTTCCCTGCCTCTACTGTGCTCTGCAATGCTAAGTAATAACCCCAGCTCCCGTCACTAGGGGACGCTGCGAGTGGCGGCCGCACCTCGTACAGCTTGTCTGAGGTCTTGGAGGGGCTGCAGCTGCAGCTGTTCCAGCCGGAGGTGCCGCAGGCACAGTTCCCGCCACAGCGCAGCACCAGCAGGCAGCGCGGGAAGAAGACGGCGTTGGTGACGCGGAGCTCCTCCCGAAGGTTTACTGACAGGTTCCGGGGGGTACAGCTGTACCGCTTCACGTCCTCGTTCAGCCTGTCCAGGTCGACTGTGGGGGCAGGAGACACATGACCAGCTCAGTCACTCTGTCTTTAAACACTAATTTTTATACATTCATACATGTTGATATTTTACCAACTATTTAGCCAAGTGCCCTGATCCCACCCCCAAAGGCAGCTGTAATGCAAGGTGGGCTTCACTGTTTTCACTTTCTGGTCATAAATTTCTGACCTTTGTTTTTTTCCCTGAAGGTACCTGTGACGTTATCTTCTATGGGATATAAATTAGTCACTTTCAGAAATGTATGACCTGGTTCCAGGCGACTGGTATAATCCTGAAACACTTCCCCCGCACCCGTGACTGGGGGCTCACGTCTGGTGGACCAGGGAGGTCAGGGCCTTGTTATCGCAGAGGGTCACTGATCTTCTCATCTCTCTGAAACAGCATTTAGAAGGACTTCTCCATCCACAATGATATCCGCCAGCATCTGCATGGGAGAGCTGGGTAATGGTCGATTGTCTGTAGTTTCCTGTTGACTGTAAAACTCACCAAAGGTGTATACCAATGGCAAATATTTGCTGAGAAAGCTGTGGTCCCACTGGCCGCCGTGCCGGGGATGGGCGGATCGGCGGATTGGGGGTGGGCCTGGAACGCGAGCTGAGCAGACTCTGCTGAAGCTGCCTCGCGGTGGTTTTGTTTTCGCTCAGCAAAGAATCAACACAGTTTCTGCTCCTCGGGATTCCCTAAAGTGCTAAGGGAGCCTTGATGTTACGAGCCGGGCTTGCGGTTTGTTCTGAGGAGATCCGGCGACTCCCAGCTGTGACACTGCTGTGAGATTCTAAAGTGATGTCCCCACATCGCCCTGGTTCTCAGCACCCTGTATGTGGCTCTGATTCTCTTCCAGTAACTTTTGCTCCATCCCGTTTTCTCCATTCTCTATTCCTGGGGTGCAGCGTGTGGCTCAGTGGACTAAGCCTCTGTGCCCGTGATTGGAAGGTCACCACTTTGAGCCTGGCCTCGGTAGAACAGTCACATGTCCATGGGCTCTTGAGCAAGGTCCTTAACCCCCAGCTCCATATCCACTGTGACAAGGGGCTGCACTTTGCTACCAAGCTTGCTCTCACCTATATAAGTGTCTGTCTGTCATGAAGAGCATGGATGGGGTAGGCAAAAAGAGAATTTCTGACTCAATAAAGTATTATTATTATCATAATCCCACTTGCTTCTGTGTTTCAGTTTGCTTAGCGTTAGCTGCGGCCATGCCCTGTCTCCACCCCGTCTCCGTCCCCTCCCACCCAGTAGGGGGCCAGTTCTGTAAACAAAACTGTCCTCCGCTGCCAAGTCCCAATCACATGGTTCCACTTCTCTGTCCCAACAGGACACTTCCTTATAAATTTATTAGCACTTATAATTGACTGTGGATAATAAAAAAACATTAGTATATAACATTGCTGGCGCATAACATAAACACTGCAGTTATTATCTCAATCCTTGACTGCTTCTCTTGTTAAATCTCCACCGACTGTTTTGTGGCCACTGTTTTGGGCTGAGTGCCGCGCAAGAACAGACTGTTCTGAGTGTATTAGATGAGTGGTAATGTCAACCTGTCTTGGGGGGGGGGGGGGGGGTGTCTTGTCAGATCAGGATTGGAGGGTTCACCCATAGGGGGCCTCACCTTTGTGCCTGCGCTCGTGGTGATAGGCCCGCGGCCGGTAGTGGCCCGCCTTCCAGTAGATGCCGTCCATATCATCCTGCCAGGACTCAGGGTTTAAGTGCTTCAACAGCTCCTCTACCGTGTCGAAGGTGGCGACCGTCTCGTCCAGGGCAGCGACGGCGTTCAGCGGGCCATCCGTGACGGCTGTGGAGGGTGCCGACGGGCCCTGTGCGGAAGGCAGGGGGGTCGTTACTAGGACAGACCGCAGAGATACAGACAGGAATGTCAACGGCAGGGCCGCTCAGAGAAACTGCACTGTGGATGGTATATGGGGCATTCCTCTTGGTGTAGGTCACGGTATATAAGATTTTCCCAATAATTGGAGTAACAGGTCACTTACGGAGATGGAGAAGGTGACAGCCTCCCAGTTCCTCTCAGATGCTGAGACTGGAGCACCATCCTAAGGGGTGAGAGGATGTAGCTCATGCTGGTGTCATTGTATCTCTATGATTAAAATGCACTTAAAATGCGTCATTCGCCCTTAGTGATGACGCTTTGTGGCCCATAACAGAACATCCTGCATGTCTGTACGTGTCCCATTATTCGTTGTTATGGTGACACTGGCGTCCCTATAGACGACAACACTGTCACCATGGAAGATGACACAATTACAGTGTGGGCATGGTCCCTCCAAGTGACTCTACATTATTTATTATTTATTAAAGTCTTTGCCTGATAGACAAAGGGGAAGCAAAATAACCCAGGCTGGGAAAATGCCTCCACCCTATCAGAGCTAGAAGAACCCTTCATGGGTAATAGCACCCAAACCTGGAGGCCTCTCCCGATGTGAGCCACACACATACACAATAAAGGGTGACTCATCTGCCCATGTGACTCTTTCCAGAGGCCCAGCTATGACGTTTAAGTGTTTATGTGCTGCATCCTGTACATAATATCCTCTCTGCAAACTTCCTGAAGTTCTATATGATGACATTTCCTCATAGTGCCTTAGACTGGTGCTTTCAGTCAGCGGTATCGATGCTCATGTGTCTTGATTCATGGTGTGGACATCACGGTTCGGGATTATGTCCTCACGTCCACGGCTGCCTTTATCCAATGACGCCAACATGTCGTCTGCCAGGCTAATGTCACCTTAGGCACCGCTCCTCATGAGATATCAGCTGTCTTGATTATACATGGTCCTGCTCCTAGTCATGCTACCGTAAAGAACTGGCCAGTTTGGCCAGTCTGAGGCCCTAAGCATGATGGGAAGTTAACTGCTTGTTTAACCATGTTGCTGTGGACACCTCTGCTCTGTACCCATCATCCTCAAACACTCCCTGTATTTTGGCAATAAGCTGCACGTAACAGAACATAATCACATATTCTGCGGCAAAGGACACCTGAGTGCTCATAACACGGCTAGGCTAATTAAGATAATTACAGCTTCAGCCTTGATGAAGAATAATGTGAAAGGACGCCGCCGCCCGCCCAGCGGTACAGGGCAGGGGGGACCTCCTCGTCGTATGACTCAATGTCGCAAGCAGCTGGTCAACATTACGCAGGCCCACAGATTCCAGTTTGTTTAACTGGTTTCCCACAGATGGTGACGCATGGCCACACACCCAGCCTGCTGGGGGCTGACTGGACCCCGCCCTGTCTCCTGTCCTCACTGACCAAAGCCCCTGGCAGCAGCTCATGCCTGGTTGTTAACCTCCCCCCCCCCCCCCCCCCCCCCC
>JAODLD010000042.1:2563270-2594541 GCA_026781065.1 Mormyrops boulengeri | reverse complement strand
CTCAGGGGTGGGAGAATCTGGGTTACTGGCGGGACAGACAAAAACATTAATGTTTCTCCTCCATATCGCTTTCATCCCTCAATCGTTTGCAATTCATGCTCCTCATTGTTAGAGTGAGTCCATTCTGGGCAGGTGTGAGGGTGAAGTTATACAGCCCCCTGGGGTCACCTGAGCCTCCCTCCCCCAGAAGTTGGTTTTAACTTAAAGGGCTCCTTTGCCTGTCTGTTTGGGGATAAGAGGGTGTTTTACATCTAAGGCTAATATCCAGCAAATTCCGCCTTTCAGGTAACACACAACGGGCTGTCAAACGGTGCGTGGATCACCGTCGTCTGCAAGACGGCACACTGTGTAGGCGTGTGAAGTTGAGAAAGAAATCACCCTGTGGGCCTCGTGTAAATGCGTTGTGTGACCACCGCGATTTGATTATACTCCACTCGTCTGCAAGCCATCCAGTGATGGGGAGTGGGACGCGAACGCCAGTTGAAACTGTATACCCGTGTCACATGGCGGCCATCAGGCGGGCTGGATCAGGGGCCAAACTGCTGCTCTGTCGCACTATTATTTCAGAAGCCTCTACAGATCAAATCAGATCCCTTAAAATGCCGCTATGACATTGCCCCCTTCACTGCTTTGGAGAGGGATTTATTACATGTCCCTGCCCCCTTTGACCAGGGCTGAGGTCCACACATCCAACTGGGTTGTTGGTAAGGACGATGGGAAGAGTCACTACCGGAATGTTCCAATAAGTTATGAATGAGCACACTCGGACCCTTACCATCAAAGAGTAGTAGAGTTTGAAACCAGGCTTCACCACAAAGTAGTCGTCTGACTTGAAGGTGACCTTGATGGTGTTGGTGTTGGAGGTAATCCTCGGGGGGGCCTCTTTCTGCCCACACCACCGTCCCCAGATGACGGTGCTGGTCTCTGATACGTCTTCCACCTCCACAAAGTCATACCTGTGAGGAATTGGTAGAGACCTCCTGCACAAGCTGCCAGAAAAGCGCCCACTCTCATGTAATCACTCAGTCAGCTCACGAAAATATCCTTCTGTTACAGCTTCCGGAAAGTGACGTGAGCAGGACTTCATGACACCCAGGGATGTAGGAAATGGCCCCTTGTTGCAGCAGCAGCAGCACCTGCTCTGGGTTTTTGACCCTATGACCTACTGGTTACATGTCTGCTGTTTGTAGAAGATGCTGCCTAAATTGATTAGAGATTGGTTCCCAGGGTCACATCAACATGCCAACAGCTTTCCCAACCTCCCCTCCATGTGGACAGGAAGGGGCACCTGATCGGTCAGTGATAAATTGGACCACCCACCCTGAAGAAATAAAGAAGCACAAGGAGAGCTTTCTAAAGGTAAAATACTTTCAGGTTCAGTGGGGCTGAGGCAGGCTGACATCAGACAGTGTCTCACTCTGTCTCTGTGTCCGCTTTTCTGTCCATAATGATCCTCCTTGAGGCAAAATTCAAAATTCAAGTGGAATAACCCACAATCCATGGCTGTATATGAGAATGTAAGTCTATCTGCTGTGTGGAATCATCACCACGGAGTTTCCACCCACCCCCACCCCTCACCTGCACACGTCATTCTCCGCATCCTCCAGGCCAAAGTGGCTGTCGAAATCCAGCTGGATGCGAGTGTTTTCCTGTGAGACCAGCTTCCAGGAGAGCAGCAAGTTGCGGGGGTAGCCATTGGGGTAGCGGGGGCTCTGGATGTGTCCCTCCCCCAGCACGTGGATGGTCTCTTCCTTCCGGTACAAGTCTGTGAGGCGATTGCTGTCTGTTAGCGGCCACAACTAAGTTAGTGGGTTTAGAATAAAGGAGAGACAACAAGGACAAGCAAGGATGGCAGGAGCACAAGCAGGACACTCTAGAAGCTTCTACTACACAGAAGTTATGTTCGTATAGAACAGGGTTGGGGAACCTGATCCATGGAGAGCCGCTGCGGATGCGGGTTTTTGGGATGACCTCTAAATAAGCCAATAATAAAGATGAGGTTTTCAATTGCAGTCCTGGGGACCCACTGATATTGGCTGATTGAGAGGTCATCCCAAAAACCGGCGCCCACACCGGCCCTCCATGCAACAGGCTCCCCACTCCTGATGTAAAAGCAACCTCAGCCATGTCGATTTATCATAGAGAGAGTGCTAACACTGGTGACATTTATTTCAGTGCGGTGAGCCTGCACTCTGATCCCAGACAATAATTTCATAGAAAAACATTGTTTCTTTCAAGCCACAAAGCAAACTATATAAAATACTATATTAAAGTGACAAAAACAGGACAATTGGGAGAATGTATGATCCATGTGGTGTATGTGTTTATGAGTTGTGATAAACACAATGTACAGAAGCACAAATAAGCACTGACTGCGTACCGAGGCACAGACGGACACTGACCGCGTACCGAGGCACAGACGGGCACTGACCGCGTACCGAGGCACAGACGGGTACAGACAGGCACTGACCGCGTACGGAGGCACAGACGGGCACTGACCGCGTACCGAGGCACAGACGGGCACAGACGGGCACTGACCGCGTACGGAGGCACAGACGGGCACTGACCGCGTACCGAGGCACAGACGGGCACTGACCGCGTACGGAGGCACAGACGGGCACTGACCGCGTACGGAGGCACAGACGGGCACTGACCGCGTACCGAGGCACAGAGAGGCACTGACCGCATATGGAAGCACAGACAGATATTGATCGTGTACCGAGGCACAGAGAGGCACTAATCGTTTATCAAAACATAGACAGACACTGACCGCGTACTGCCTGCACCGTGTTTTTGGAGGGGAAAGGTAGCTGTGGGAAGTATTTCAGCAACAGGCCGTACAGGCAGATCAGCTATAAGCTACAAGGCAGAGGGGTGACTGTCACTGACCTTTTACATGTAACCTGACCTCTAGCTTGAATACAGGAAGCTGACAGCTAAACTCTGCAGGATGCTTGCTAAATTACTTCATTTTCCGTATGTTCTTTCTGTGTCCTCCCTACATTTCCACATTGTCTCAGAAGGAAACTTACAGCCGGCTTTTCACTGTTTCCACAGTGATGCCAGGACGTGAAACTCACTCTTTGGAAGACCCACCTCCATGGCATGACATCGTTTACATTATTATGACGTGATGCCAGTCTCCTTTTAAGTGCGGCTGCCATGTCATTTGAAACCTGGCAGGTACAGACTGCCTGCGGCTCGCAAGATGACTGACAGGGTGAGGTTCATTACGACTCTGGCTGACAGGATGTGACTCTCACGCAGGCGATGCATGGATTCGGCAGAAAAACAGTCGATCAGCCACTTTGCGAAGGAAGGCTCCGCTCTCCTGGCTCGACCCAAATCCAGCAGTAAAATAATGACTCGCAGCTAGAATAATACTGGTGACTCGGAAGAACCACATCCTGAGGGTGAGCCGCTTAAGGGCAAGACAGGAAGCGTTAGAGGGCAGGGAGGCGGTGAAGACACCGCATATACTCTTTGCCATCTGCTGACACTCGGTGTCGCCCCGTGTCATACATATGCTGATGACCCCAGATCTCGACAGGGGCGCCGTAATGGTGCTGGATGGCCCAACTGGACAAATCACTCAAGAATCCTGGGGGGATGAAAAGCCATCCTTAAAAGTGAGCGGGAATGAAACCAAACAGCCCAGAATCAAGCCTGATGACTGGGATTTAGAACCAGTGTCCTGAGGAACCGCATTCCAGCCTCATCTTCCATTATTAAGTGTAGGATAAATGAATAATCTTCCCATGAGTCATTCACGAGTCCATCATGTTCTGTGGTACTTTGGTACCACCTAATCGAGTACATCATGCAGAACCGGCCATCACCAATGAACCAAGGTGAAGTTAAGGAGAGAATTGTTGAATGGGTTAATCCAATGTTTCCCAACCCAGACCACGTTTTTGCTCCCTTCCAGCCAATCAGGAACACCGAATACCTGGTACAGGTACAGTAGAGGAAACAAAAACGTGGACTATCCGGGGTTTCCCGAGGACTGGGTTGGGAAATACTGGGTTAGTCGAACAGCCCTAAGGGTGATGTTGCAGTCAGTGTGAGAGTCATTTCTAAAATGCATCACAAGGTGAGCTGGATCTGCTGTGTAAAAACCCTGACGGGCACCAAGGTACGGAACCCAAGCAGCAGGTCTGCATGTCTGCCGCCAAACTCATCTCCACCGAGCCAGAAGCAGTGCCCTGCTTCACCGGTGCTGTTCTAAAGCCCTGTTTGTCTGCTGAACCTGAAGCTGTGATTCTTTAGTGGGGATAAAAGTCTGGGGGCAGATTGACCCCCCCCCAAAGCCGAGGCTTCCTCTGCTTGCCAGCAAGTGTCCGAGTCCTTATCAGACAAACAAGCAGATCCTACAGGAACACAGGAACAAAAGCAGCTTCTCTGTGAGTCCGTCTGTGTTTTCAGAGCTCCTGCCGGACCATGACGGCCCACGGCACTGGCAGAGGCTTCCGGAACCATCTCTGTGATGTTTATATCGAGCAGCTTTGTTAAGCTCACATTTCCTGCATCCCTGATCACGGGCGGTGTGTGATGCACGTCTGAGACTGGGCAGGGGACCGGTGGGGGGGCATCATGCAAACCGCAGGGAACGCTGATGAGGCATTTCTTCATGGTCAGGGGTCTTTTAGCGGGCGTGTTCTCTAGCTCTCTTACTGTACTGAGACATCCTCTTGGTTCATGGTTCAGTGTCCATCAGGGACCCTCTCCATTTTAGAGCAACAGGGAGCAGTGGGTTAGGAATCTGACTTCAGTGCCCGGACAGATCCTGCTGTTGTACCTTTGATAAAGGAAGCAACCTCAGGTAAATTATGAAGCCATTCCGAAAGTCAGGCGGGATGATAGCTCTGCGGCTAAAGCACATCATGAAGTCCTCATGCAGTTCAAGGTGCTCAGTACTTTGTGGGGGCATGAGCTGAGTGTCACAGAGACTTTCAAGGGCTCTAGACCAACATCTGAGGGCCACAGAGCCGGAGAGGCAGAAGGTTCCAGAAAACAGGCAGAGGTGATGGAAAGACACCTTGCTGTTGGTGTGTTAGCTACAAGGGGTGTCTGTATGAGAGAGAGACGCTGTCTGAGCCCCCCCCCTAGGCACTATGGGGGCCCAGTATCAGAGCAGCCCCTCTGCATAACCGGGCCGGGTTAGGCGTCATGGACACAGGCTCTAAAATAAAATGCTGAAAATAGTGGCACACACGGGAAGGGTGCGGTTTGCACATACGGGTTTCGCACGTGAAGCCGACAGCTAAGCGTGAGCCTAACACGGTTATATTTGGCTCACGGGTCCCGCCGTATCCCCAATTAGTTGCACAATCTTCACTTGAATAACTATTCCAGCGTGACGCCACGAGCAGCTGAAGCGTGGCTAATTTGCAGCTTCACACCGTTTCCAGTCACGCCCCGGCTTTTGTTTTTATTTCGCTGAAGCTGCTCCTCGCAGTCGTGCATGGCCACAGAGACATTTGCTGCAGTGGCGCATGGCCGCCATGTAGCGTGCCGCAGTTGCATGCCGCAGTTGCGCATGGCTGAGGATAGGAAAAGTGGCTGGTCCAGAATGGGTTTCTTCACCTTGCCACCAGGGTTCACCAGCATTCGGCCCAGAATACTCTGGAAGAAATTGGAAGGTCAGGAAGCACAGTGGAAGTGCTTCCCTGCTCCGCTCATCTGGCCTCTTCCAAAGTCTACAGGATCGGGGGTGTCCTGTACTCTCTGGGAATGATTTTATCATAATTTTAATGCACGTGTTTAATCAGCCCCACCGCCACCCCCCTTTACCATGGCTTACAATGACTCTGCCTGGCAGATCAGCCCCCCCTCAGCTGATGACTTTCTCATATCAGACTAAGGTCGCGGGGCCATGAGGGCCGAGCCGGAGGGGTCTATCAGCCACTGGCGGTCGTTAGCCGGACAGAGGGGCCCCTCGGATTATATACCTCTCCTGACTGGAATCGCTTTTCACAAAGATCCAGCAGTAACATCACCAAATGATCGCGTATTCAGACTGGAGTCAGGGGGCGCTGTGTGGCTCTGCGGTCAGGAAGCCGTGTTTGTAAGTGGAAGGTCACTGGTTCACGTCCCAGGGTCGAGAGTGATGTCACCATTGGGTCCCTAAGAAAGGCCTTTAACCCCAATTGCTCCAGGGACTCTGACCCCCCTTTCTCAGAAATGTATTTTGCTTTGGATAAAAGTTAGGGGTGTAATGGTACACAAAAATTACAGTTTGGTACATACCTCAGTGTTGAAGTCACAGTTCGGTACATTTTCGGAGGTAAAAATGAGAAAACATAAACTCCTTCTTTTATCCTTTATTAAACAGTTGTTTACTGAGCAAAGTATGACTGTCCTTAAATAAAAAGTCTCTGACAATATTGCTGCGACCTACTAATAAAAAACTAAAGCTTAGTTGAAAGTAAATCAAAATAAATATTCTCTCAAGTAAATAAAAATAAAATAAATATACATTAAGGTGCACATTTAGAAAATTAACTGTACCTGATCTGTACTGTATTCACATTAGCAGCTTTCAGCTTGATATTAGAACTGTGCAACACGAATACTGTCTCAAAAAATACAAAGTATAACAAAACAAATATCCATTATGGTGCAGTTAGAGAAAACTGTGCTGCACTCATATTCACATTAACAGCTTCCAGCTTCACATTAGGACGTTCACGCACATGCGTAACGGTGCGGCTTCATCCGCCCCTTTCCAAATGTTGCTCAGGGGAAACAGACAAAGGCATTCGCTGCATTTATTCGGTACACATGCATACCGAACGGAAAGACCCGTACCGAACATTTTCGGTACCAATACGTGTACCGTTACAATCCAAATAAATGAACTGGCCACCCTGTAGCATCATATCAGGACTGTTACATCAAGTATGAGGAATGTGAGCTATCTGACAGCAGGCATGCCTTTGATAAAAGCCAGTGTAAATAAATGAGGAAAAGCCTCTTTAAGCCGTGAGTTACGACGCCCTCAGGTCTGTTACTTTGGTGCGGTTCTGTCGCTAAGCCCGCAGTGTCGCACAGCTCGCTCACAGACGTGACTCACGCTCTTACAGCACGAGCACGCGGCTGACAGGCTTATCAGCAGGACTTCCTGCCGTTTGAGTGCGATAAATGGGGGGAACGCGCTCCCGTTATGGACGCAGACGCGGTCCTCAGCGAGACGGACGACTGCAGAGCGGCACGTGCTTATAAGGAGAAAGCAAAGTGCCGTTTCACTCGTCATCCAAGGGAAAAGGGTGGGTGGCTGGAGTGACCATGATGGCAGATTCATTGGAGGCATAAGGAGGATTGAAATACCCCTTTTCAGCCGAGGGAGGGGGGCGGGGGGGCACAGTGTTTGGCTGCAGAAAGGTGACCCCTGATGTCGAGCATTCTTGTTGACAGGGTTGTTACTCTCGAATTCCCAAATGCCCTGCCTGTATATTAACAGCGAGATCGAAAACCTCACCTCCTTTCCTGTGATTGCCTGAAGCCCTTAACTACTAACCTACTACATTGCCTCACACCCGCCCAAGCAGAGCAGCTCTAAGCATCGGGACGTCAGGCGGGGCACACGGGACCCCCCCCCCCCCAGCTGACAGTACAATCCATCTCCGTTACCCAACTTAATGAAAAACAAATTCTCCGGCAAAAATGCAGAGTAAACAAGGCTGGGGAGGGGGGGTGGCTTCTGTCCCCATGTAACCCCTACTGCAATATCAATATCTGCTCTCACGCTATACATCATAGCGGCCCCCAGCAGCGCAGGGGACGCCATCGATCTGATAGTGCGTGCTGCACGTGTCACTAGTAATGTTACAGACGAGAGCTGATCCTGAATAATACATCACAGCAGAGATATGGGCAGGTATCGGTGTACCCACCGTGTGCTGATTTCACACAGACTCTGACAGCTACTGACTCTAACGCTGAAAAAGAGCCATCAGGCCGAGGCTCTTTCCCAGAAGTAAAAACACACTTTGGTCAATTAATGCGACATTTACTTGATCTAAATCACCCAATATTTAGCTACAGCCGTCTATGTTAAGGCAGGGTGCACACACACACACACACACACACACACACACACACTCTCTTTCCTTCACCTCTTGGGGGAGCAACACTTTGCCCCAAAGCTGCTGTGGATGTTCTGGGGTTGATGGCTTTGACCTCAGGTGGAGGAAGGTTCTGATTACCCCCCCCCCCATACAAAGGGGGAGTTCCTGACACCGCAACGGAGAGACTCCAGTAGTGGGGGCACGTACAGCGCCACCCCTGGGACAAAGCCAGCCGGAGAGTGAAGATCTCTAATGGGGATTGGACCGGTCAGCCGAGTATCAGGCAGCCTGTAGCTGCCATTTGGTCCCAGCTCACGATTCAGAGGGACTGTAAGCCCTAACTAAGCTCCCATTTGTAAAATGACAGTTTCTCTAAATCTTCACTTTGGTCCTGTCTCCCTCAGATCCCGTTCCTGGACGTCTGATCCTAAGCTACTGGACCAAATACCCACAGATGCCGCTTTCCACATGAGTCCAGGGAGGGGATTCCAAGGCCCATTTCTCAGAACCGGGCTGGCTTTGGCGGGTCTCGAGAGGATGACGTGTGGAGAGCCATAATTAGGGATGTGACTAGCGTGACGGTTCGGGGGGGGGACATTAATCACCTGTCTTGTGGGGGATGTAATGGCTTCTCAATTGATGTAATGGCTTCTCAATTGTCATTTTTGTGGATCATGTAAAGAAGGAGATCTGTAAACCCCAGGAGCCCCCCCCACACACACACACGCACATTCTGGCTCTGTCCCCCACTGACGTCACCCTCTCCCACGTTCCCTGTCTTCACACTCGATGCAAAAGTCCATTTTTAATCACAATACTGAAATGCCGACACCCCCCTCGCCCTATTCCCACCATCGCTGCTCCCCCGATTCTGCACTCTGAGGAATCAGAGCCCACCTGTCTGGGCTCTGACTGTAGCTCTCTAGGCTGATGTTTGTTTATTGGCTCGTCTGGATATTACTTTGATCCCCGTAAGGGAACCTATGGTTTAAAAGCAAGTCCCAGGAAGTCACATCCCCCTGAGTTTCAGTTTATGGAAACATGTCTTGAAATTGGCCTGGAGTTTCAAATCCTTTCCATAGGAAACCCAGTGCTTCCGATACACAGAGGACACGTTTCTCAGAGTCTGAGACAACCCCACCGCCGCCCCCATCCTTAATCATCCCTTAGGGGGTGTCATCTCCACCCTGTGTCCTGCATCTGGGGCCAACCCTCTACTGACCCAGCAAGGGCAAGGGAAATCTGTCCCACGCCCCACTGGGACACTCCCAGCCGCCAAACCATTAATCTCGTTCTGGTGCTGCAGCCATGCAAGGGCACAGGTGGCCCACCCAAAAGCACCAGCCTACACAGCACCATCCATCTCCCAAAACACCACCCCATCCAGCCCAGATGCATGCGCCGCATTTGTGCCACGAGGATGCCAAGAATGTGCTAGAAAGTTAGGAGGTCTGGGTTTGAGTCCTAACTCCTTGTCACCCAGCAGCATCACAGATTCAAGTCTCACACAGCACAAATATGCATCAGTTATCCTCCCAAACTTTGAATTTCGCTTCTGAACTGACTGACGGGAGATTCGGGGATCAGACTGGATATGGCAGAAGGGAGAAAGTGTTATCCCCACGCCAGCCGGAGATGTGTCCACAGGGACTGTCTCTTGGCATAAGCCCAAGGGCTCCATCTCTCAAAACGACAGGGCTGCCCTCAGCTGGAGAGCTGCCGTTGAGGCTCCAAAATCATCTAAACCAGTGTTTGCTAACCCAGTCGCCAGGGACCCCCAGACGGTTCTCATTTTTGCTCCTTCCCAGCTCCCTGCCAGACATTGCAAATTTTTGCTCCCTCTCCAGGAGCTGGAAGGGACCAAAAATGTAGAATGTCTGGGGGTCCCTGAGGACCAGGTTGGCAAACACTGATCTAAACCACAGCAGGTAGGAATGCCTCACGGCTGTTAATGACAGGGCTGCACATCATTAGCAGCTGCACACAGTCCCAGCGAAGGGCCTCTTCCTAGTGTAATCTGCCCTGAGACCCAGCTAGAGCGGCCAGTTTGTGTGCGTCCCGCTCATCATTGGCAGCGGCAGAGTGGCTAAATTCCAGGTATTTATGTCACTCAGCAGATCTACTATCAGATACTGAAAGGAGCGCTTTGTTGGGAGGGGGAAGGATTTGGGAGGTGAGCTCCCCCAGGTAATCCAAGCGATGGCAGGTAGCCCTGCAAGTAGGGGCTGTTAACTGAGTGTGGCTGGCCTGCTGTTAGAAGATACCATCTGAGGCTGGTCTGCAGCATCTAGCAGGCAATTGAGGATTATGAATTGCTATTAAACATTAGGGAAATGAAGAAAACACTAGCTTCTGTCAGAGGAGACCACAGTTAACCCGCCTGCTTGCAGTGATGCATCTTCTTTATGCTTTTACTCTCTTTACATGTTTATGCTCCACCAAAACTGAAAGCGGATCAGCGAACCAACATATATAAAAAATGGATATCCCAACAAGGACAGAGAAGAAAGAGAATCTCTCAAAAGCACAGAGAACAGAGGGGATATCTCAACAAGCACACAGAGAACAGAGGGGATATCTCAACAAGCACACAGAGCAGAGGGATGTCCCGACAAGCACACAGAGCAGAGGGGATGTCCCGACAGGCACACAGAGCAGAGGGGATGTCCCGACAGGCACACAGAGCAGAGGGATGTCCCGACTGGCACACAGAGCAGAGGGGATGTCCCGACAGGCACACAGAGCAGAGGGGATGTCCCGACAGGCACACAGAGCAGAGGGGATGTCCCAACAGGCACACAGAATAGATGGGATGTCCCGACAGGCACACACAGCAGAGGAGATGTCCCGACAGGCACACAGAATAGATGGGATGTCCCGACGTGCACACAGAGCAGAGGGGATATCCCGACGAGCACACAGAGCAGAGGGGATATCCCGACGAGCACACAGAGCAGAGGGGATATCCCGATAGGCACACAGAGCAGAGGGGATGTCCCGACATGTACACAGAGCAGAGGGGATGTCCCGACAGGCACACAGAATAGATGGGATGTCCCGACGTGCACACAGAGCAGAGGGGATATCCTGACGAGCACATAGAGCAGAGGGGATATCCCAACGAGCACACAGAGCAGAGGGGATATCCCGATAGGCACACAGAGCAAAGGGGATGTCCCGACATGTACACAGAGCTGGGGGGATATTACAACAAATATTCAGCAGAAAGTAAAGACAAATTAGTGCCTGGGTGAATAGTTAGTGAACACCCGTGTAATACAGTGGGCACGCCATCTCTGTTGGCTGTGGATATACAGGTTTAATCTGTTGAGCTTCCATAATGCCAGGTGGACATAACATACAGATAACGATCACGTTAACAGCACGATCTCCTTCACAGAAAAAGCACAATCTCGCCACATCCAGGAGAATCAGAAGGTAAAAACACAGACTCATTCCCCCGAAGACCATGCAGCCGGGTCCCTGCGCCAGCGCTGTCTTCCCTTACATTTACCCATGGAGTCAAACGTGTAGCTGATACAACGGTATTTAATCTCTCTCTCTCACAAAGAAAAACAAGTCTGCTAAGTATCCAGACATAAGTTTGAGACTTTTCAGGCGTTACTGGGAGCTGCTGCCTCCAGACTGACCCTGGACCCATGACGGCCGGACTAGATGATGATCAACTGTGTCTCCATTTGTGGACGGACCGGGTATGATATCCGAACAAGCGAACTACTCTGAGAAAGCGTATGTTAAAAACAGGAAAACCGCCATTAGAATGACGCAAAGTTGTACATGTAGGAATATGATCCCGTATTTCTGTTGTGCATCTGTAGATTTTTTACGGTTATTAGGCGGCTGCTCTTTGCTGGCCCTGATGTACCCAAGCGTAAAGGCGCACTTGCTGCAGCATGTAAGGAAGGGGAACCGCCGCGACTGAGCCTGGGGAGGGCTGATAAGCCCCCCCCCATCGACATCCCAGGCCGACCACACGGGGTCATTCGCCTTTTTTATTTTGTTACCTAAGCTTTGTTTTACACGCAGATTAAAAAGTAATGACAAAGACAAAGTACAACGTGTGAAAGTGAACTTCATCAAAGTCCTCGGTCATCCCAGTGCCAGGCGTAACGTTACCGTGAACGCATAAAGAACATGTTTTAATAAGCCTATAAACATTTATCTTTTACAGTATGTTTATCACCGCAAGTAAATTAAAAGAGAAACAAATACACCTAACGGAGACATCAAAAACATTTAAACCGTGTCCCTCATAAATTAACTCTATATAATTTACATTAGGAACGGAGCTGGTAAGTTCAATAAGTTAAACACACTTGAGTCTGAACGCAGAAAAAAAATCTTTAACGCATTAATAACAAGCTTGACAAACACGTAGAAATAATCTCTCATTACCGCAACATGAAAATACGTGACAGACACAGTGCCCTGCAGCCGAACATCTCCCTGCAGAATTAAACGTGCAGTGGCTTATAAATAACTTCAGTTTGCGGCCGGTTCGGACTCACCGTCGCGCCGCGGATTGGAGGCTCTCAGCGCCTTGGCTGCCTGGGCTTGGGCTTCCGCGGCTCGGTACAGAGCGCCGGCGATCGCCGCCGTCACCACGAGTACCAGAAGCTGCATCGGGCTCGCTCGTGTGTCCCTCGGGGAGCGGCTCTACGGATCCCAATTCCGATGTACTGACTTAGGGATCTTGGCGAAGTTTTTCTGGACTTTCTCACATAATTACTCCTGTGAAAACCGCAGGTTGATATTCTGCAGGCAGATGGACGGAGGAGACAGCGGGCACTCTGCTTTACGCGTGCAGATAGGATGGGGTCGAAAAAAAGCACACCAAAATATTTATAGGATGTTTTAGGGACCAGATAAAGTTAGACAGACGTGCACAGGGACACCAGTCCTGGTTAAAAGAGCGCAAAACGCAGTCCTGCAGCATCCAGATATCCCGGTGTAAAAGTTACGTAGGCAGTGAGGTTTTCCAGCAAACATCCACCACCTCCTCCCGATCCCGACTAGGAAATACGGCAGTGGGAAAATAAAACCCCGAAGGAAACTTCACTAAGGGCAAAACAAAAGGAAAGGGCCGGGGTGACCGCTTTTACGCACAAGGAAAAATATTTTCACAGAGCAGGACATATCTGGATAAAAAAAAACACCAACAGCGCTCTTTACACGAAGAATGGACATAAAAAGCGCCTATAAAGTTATAACGAGCAGTGCGTTTTATAAGTGTTTTTTGTGGCGTGTTAAAGGACACTGGTGTTTGTTGTTCTTTAAGTTGATAAACGTAATTATGCTCTTTTATGTACACTATCTGAAGCATAAAATACACGTTCACTGCTTTATGGGATATGGATCCATATTTTTTAAAAAACAGATGACGCCCTTTCTGCCCTTTGAAGCCTGCCATTAGTAAATAAGAAAAATCTTAAGCATATGAAAATGGCAGTAAAACTACACAAAAGGAACTTGAAATGTCAAGTGTCCCGTTTAATGGGGAATCAGACAGAGAGAGGCTGATTTAGTGTAAATAGGCAGTGCCAGATCTAGGTGTAGGCACAATGGGGCCAGATCAGGAGAAGGGCACCCCAGCAAAATCTACCGAGGAGGAAACCCCCTGCCGATCCAGCCACATTTTCCCACCCCCCCACCATGATCGGCAATATCGACCAAGCGGGACCCGCCAATCTCCCCCTCAATTAAGTTTCTGGCTAAGGAGCTACCTAAGGGCCTTTGAAAAGCTGGATCCAGCCCTGTAGAGAGACTGTCAAGTGATGATGACAGAGAAATATAAAAGTATGAATAATGTGATAAAATGAAAAACAATAGTAAACACTGGAAGAGGTGTTGGTGTGGTCAACAGAATTGAGAGCCCGTCTTGTGGTCTGTGTGGATCCCAATGGCGCCGTCCTTTGGATTAGGCATAAAACCAAGGTCCTGACACTCTGAGATTGTAAAAGATCCCTGAGCATCTTTCAGAAGAGTAGCGGCGGTACCCCGATGTCCTGGCTAAATGGTCCCTTTTCAAATAAGGCCTCCTAATCATGCCCTGTATCTGATTGGTGAGTTTTCTCCTGACCCTTCACCACCTCAGCTACTGTGTGGTGAGCGTTCTGGTGCAGATTGGCTGCTGTTGGATGCAGTGGTGGGGGTTGAAGCGGCCCCCCATTGGTTCTGTAAAGCGCTTTGGGTGTCTTGAAAAGCGCTATATAAATGCAACATTCATTCATTTTTTTCACTGCGTTATGGACATGCTTGCAGTAGTAATTTATAGTAAAGTGACATTTGAGATCAGTGAATGTCAGTGTGAGTGGAGGTTAAAGTGGGACTTCCTGAACCACAAAGCAACGAAAAGTAACAGCCCGCCAGCTACTTTGCAATGGTGCAGTGAAGCAGAGAAGAAAGGCAATATATGCATTTTTGCAAAATGACAATGCTGCGTCCACAACAGCCGAGTGTGTATAAATATTTGTATATGTCAAATTTCTATGGTTAGTCATCTTATCTTCTTAATTTAATATTTTATATTGATATCATCATCTTCACAAAATCTTTGAAATGACAAACGTCATTGTTAGCAGATTAGGCAACTGGATTCTCTCATGCAAGAGAATGATGTCATTTGGTGGATTTTCTGAGTGATGTTTTGAAAGGCTTTGCTGGGATAAAGTCATGAAATTGTCTCCTGTGAAGGGAAAAAAAATAAATAACAAATGTGAAGGTATCGCCCCCGAGGTCACAGCCGTAGATTGGGTTTCTAGCCAGGGGTAGGGAGGTGATATTTTGAACGAAATCCTCTGCAAGAATTACGAGAGACTTTTCTGGTCATCACTTTTCTCCCAGTGGTGTCTAGCTAATGCTCAGGAGGAGAGCATGACGGGATATATGAAGACCGAAGTAATGTGGTGATTAAAAGTATCATTATGAAAGAAGTGTTTCAGTCAAAGACAGTACCCATGATGTCGGGCACAGGTGTCAGAGGGGGAGCAGGTCAAAAATGTCTTAAAGATTTAAAACCTGATATTAAATCTCCCACAGCCTAGATGACTGTGTTAGCCTGCGGTGGGCCATGCAGACCAATTCTTAAGTACCGGGATTTCGAATTTGGACACAGGATCATTAACCATTCTTGGTGTTGATGTAAGACCAGATCCTGGCATGGGGAGTGATGATTTATGCACAGAGATTCCTCTGGAGCTTCCTGGGAACAGTGGAAATTAATACCACATGGTGATTCTCATTCGTAAATCAGAGGTGGCCTGCCGGAGAGGTAGACACACCCGGCCAATCGAGGTCGAGCCGTTACTCACTGCATTCATGCCGTGGCAGTAAGTTAATGCTGGCAGCGAGATTCTCACTGAATCAGCTTCCAGATCCACGAGTCAAACAATTGAAGCTCCTATCTTGCATCCAGCAGCGTCACAGAACTGAACTGAGTTAGTTTGCGAGCTACGCACTGTTCTGGGGTCCAGCCGTGCATTGCTTTATTGCAGGGGTGGATAACCTTACCTGGCCCTTTGCGGGTAAGATTGCCCACCCTGGCCCTTTGCGGGTAAGATTGCCCACCCTGGCCCTTTGCGGGTAAGATTGCCCACCCTGGCCCTTTGTGGGTAAGATTGCTCAGCCCTGCTTTACAGTTTCCTTTGCAGAGCCACAATAGAGCACCAGATAATACCTGTTCATTCCTAGGCTGTGATGCTTTATTGGCACGTAAGTGGTCATTACTCACTGAGGAGCCAGAGTATAAGTTCAATGTTTATTTTGGGGTTTTTTTGGGTTTTCCGACAGCTTTGTGGTTTGAAAACTTCATTCTTAGAGCCAAACAGCTGATCTGAGTTTTTTTTGTCCGAAATGTGTTCCAAAATAACTACATAGAATGACAGCTCTCCGCAGATAGAGGTGTGTGTGGCTCAGTGGGTTAGGACCCGTGATCAGAAGTTTGCAGGTTCATGTCCCGCGGTTGGCAGGGTGATGTCACTGTTGGGTTCCTGACTCGGCCCCTAACCCCACTCACTCTGCCTTCTTTTTGGATAAAAGCATCTGCCAAAAAAAAAATGTGAAGGTCAGTCCCAGCAGTTTTTTTAACCTTTATCCAGGACTGTGGGGGTCCTGGGAGCACAGGGCACAAGGCTGGGGTCACCCTGGGTGGGATTTTTGGGCTGCAGGGGGAGGCTGGAGGGGGGGCATGCAAACTCCACACACACAGAACAGAGGTGGGATTCAAACATACAACCTTAGACATGTGAGTTGACATTTAGGAATAACCAAAAAAAAAACTCAACACATTTTCCCATTAAATATTTAAGATGCAAGTATTTAAAATGAAACAATTATATCACACAAAAATATCTATCTGCATTACACTCATCCACACGCCTCCCACTGTAACATTTCTCAGGATCGTTGAGCTCCAACTCTATAAGTTCCTGGGTACAAATACTATCAAAGAGCGGTGTTCCGACACGCCACCGTGCGACGCGCATTACCAGCTGACCGGCGATGCGGTCCTGTGCGGAACCCTGCACCGGCACATGCCGCTCCCCACATGGCTGATTTATTACAGTGCCGCTGGCTTCTGTCCCACGTCCTCCGAGACTCATGCTTCGTCAGGCAGTGATTGAAAATCCCAGATCCTTCGCTGGCTCTCCCTCTAGATGAATTATCAGGGCTAACGATTTTTTTCTGATCCTGTCTTGTAGAGATGAGTGGTAAAATGGACATGGAGGAGTTGGGGGAGTTATTGGAGTTAGGAGCCTTGTGTCTGGGCCGTGCTCATGCCTCTGGCCTTGCCCCCTTCGGTTTATGTACATCACCTGCCCTCACATTGTGCCAGGAGCTCCTTAGTTTGCGGTCCCTGTGTCCCCTGTCAGTTTGGCAGCTGATTTCATGGTGAATTGCAGGTTTTGGTGACTGAGAATAACAGTTCTCCCCATACGGGTGATTGCTGCAGGCACTGTTGTGGACAACCACTGTAGGACCCCTGAGGAGCCAGCATGTATCAGCTGCACTGTGAAGGTAAGGCACCCAAACATGGGTGTGTGTGTGTGTGTGTGTGTGTGTGTGTACGCGCACACACACACACACACACACATATACGTATATGATACACACACACAGACGCTCCCTGGGTCATGATGATCCGTGTTACGGTATTTCGACTTTAAAATAGGCTTTGTGTTAATGATTTTGCCCAACTACATGCCAGTGTAAGTGTTCTGAGCATGTTTAAGGTAGGCTAGGCTAGGCTAGGCTAGGCTATGACGTTTCTTACGTTAGGTATACTGTATTAAAATGCATTTTCACCTTACGATTGCTTTATCGGAACATAACCCCCATCATAACCTGGGGAGAAGTGTGTGGGTGTGTGCGTGTGTGTTATGGTTAAGGTTAGGGCTGGGTAGGGGTTAAGGTCGCCATGTTGGGATTAGAGTTTTCCCCATAGGAATGAATGGGGAGTCCCCACAAAGATATAATTATATTTAGACATATTTAAAAAGCAGGGTCAGGGTTTCCCTGGAAAAATCAGGAGTTAAGGGCCTTGCTCAGGGGCCCAATTCTTTGCCGACTCTGGGATTTGAACCAACATCCTTCAGGTGATAAGAGCGGTGTGCTAACCCACTGAGCCTCAAACCACATCCTTCTCCAGTGTGAAGCAGGCTGGTGTGACTGGTCTAGACGTTTTTCACATGCGCCTCTTACGCTGTGTCCCTGAGAGTTTGACGCGTAGTGAGAGCCAGGCGTGAATCAGTGCAGTAAAACCTGCTTTTATAATGTGCCCCAGAGAACCTAGTGAAGGTGCGACAGGAACGGCGTCACATGTCGCCACGGCAACTGTTACCGTCATGCAGTGTTAAACATCAGCCAGAGGCCAGTAGCAGAGAAGAGGCAAGTCATACTCCAGTTTGTAGGAGAAGAATCAGCCTGGGATCCAGCTCCGACCGGCTGCTCCTCTCGGGGTAAAAGCTTAGCAGATCTCAGCCCGTCATGACAGCCGGCCGGCCGTGGAGCACTGCAGTGGCTACATCCTCAGCAGGCACCAAAGAGTAGTTTAGACAAAAAACTGATTCAAGCAGAATCCTCCTTTTCAGATAAACAGCCCAGGATGCAGATATTTGTATAGCATCTCCACAGAGAGTATCCCTACTTTGGGGCTTATTTGACATCTCAGGACCAGCTACCCACTCTGCTGTGGTTGTACCTCCATTTTTATTAAATAGAGAGAGGAGCCAGTCAGGTGTTTCATGTGAAGGTCACCGTTTTAATAGGGGAGATGGATCCATGCCAGACTTGGCACTCTACTCTTTTAAAAAAATAATAATTCTGAGAATTTGGCTGCTCATCAGATTGTAAACATGAATGCGGTGGTAAACACGAGGCAGGCCCTTACCTTTAACGATGTCCCGACCTTTGAGAAAACGCGTAGCTGATCAAGAGATGACTTTCAAGCAGCAGAACATGGGCTGGCCTGCACAGGAATTTGACCTTAAGGTTCTCAGTGCTGTGGTGGGTTTCTCCTCAGATGAGGCTGTGTGCAAATGAGGACAGGGAGTCCAGGCTCTGGCACCGTTCCTCCTCCAGGATCGCGTGCTGATCTCATCACTGTGAGCTAATGCGGATTAGCTTTGTGTCATCTCTTGAGGGAGGGGCACTCATCCAGGGTTCTGGACCCCATTCGCCCCAGAAAGTATCCTATGCTAATCAATGAGGTGCAAATGAGGCGTGTGAGTCAGGCAGGTAGTGAGATAGCAAGCCAGGCATACTCTGGAAACTTCTGTCTTTTACGTAGCCCAGCTGAGATCAAGACTGGTGCCGGAGGAATCCCCAAATCTGGCTCTGACCAATCGGGCCCCACCCCCTCGGATTAGCGATTCTGTTCCCAGCGGCATGTTCTCGTCATTCGAAGGACCACGCCGTCAAAGAGCTTCACTCAGAAAACCATCTACGGTGTAATTATATCCCATCCTGCAAAGAAATGTGGAAGTTCACAGACCCTGGAGGGGGGGTTAGAGGAGGAGGTGCAGGGCAGTGGGGGGGTTCCTCAATCATCTCCTTTGAAAAGGTCTCTTCAAGGCTGCCTCGGTCCAAAGAGGAGGGCCTTTGATTCACTCGCGGCAGGAGCAGGTGGGAAGCCGTCCATCAGAGGCAGTGTTCAAGGCTCCATTATTATCGGCAGGCCTAGTCCCGCTCCGTGAGACACCCAAGGTCACCGAGGACAATCTTCAAAATACGCCATCAGACATTAATAGCTGCAGGTGAAAGAAGTGCCTAAAATCAGAGGCCTTTCCATGAGAGCCGTGACATTAATTAGAAAGACGTATAAAAGGCTAAGCTGCCGCCGTTGCATTCAGCTCGGCTGTGGTTTTTAAGGAGCGTGGTCAATAAGCGTAATTCTGACCGATGATCTCAGCTCCAGAGGGGCTGAAATGTGCTCAGTCCGTCGCGACAACACAGACACCCGCTGTCAAAACACACCCCTGTTTGCCTAAACACTGACACACCATGATCGGGGGGTGGGGGGTGGGTGCAGCTCGCCTAAGCACTGACATGGTCCGGGAACAAATAAAGCAGGACATCCCCACTGTGCTTCTTGCGGCTAAACATGCATCATCAGCGGGTGCTTTGGAACAGGAAAGCGCCCAGCATCAAAGGGAAACTGTGCATTAACTGCAGCTGGATTGCGTTTACTCATAAACAGGAGTCCTGGGAGTGAGAGAAACAGGACTGCAGAGGAACATCTCACGGCGTGGGGAGAGAGAGAGCAGAGCGGCACTCAGCTCCACGGGGGATCCTTTCACTGTCTCTACTTAGATGGATAAAAAGATAATGCCAGGCTTTAAACTGCCAATTTGCTGTCAGAGACCGTTGGGGTGGCTTGAGGGTTTTATTTGAAGGACCGCCATCCTTTAAAACCATGCAGCAACGACAGTAAGAGCAGCAGCCAGACCGTGTCCTGCAGGCCGCAAACTGGAGGTCCTATACCCAGCCTTAGGCCTGGGACCTCCAGCTGGTCTGTGACCCCAAGCCGATCTGTGACCTCCAGCCGATCAAGACCGCAGGACGAATCCGACCCGTTTATGATCACAGGCTGAGCTGAGGCCATTTACCTCGATGAGACTCCCTAAACTCTGGAGTTTTGGTGATTAGGATCAGGCTGAGAATAAGTTTAAGGTTCTCATAGTTTGCTCTGTCCAAATGAGACGCTTTCCCCGCTAATGTTCGAGGTCTCATCGTTTCAGCCACATTAATGACTAATTAAGTACTCTTGTTTAAATATTCACAATTTATACAGAGTAAAATTAAATAATTCAAAATCAAAATGCTTGCCTTCAAATGAACTGTATGAAACAATTTTCCATTGCAGTGGGATCTCAATAAAATATGAAAATAAGATGAAAGCGACTCTAACTAGTCTTGTTAGGGTATTTCCAGCTGGATTATGGTCATAACATTTATTCCATAATAGAAGGTAATTAATTTGATGTTGTTGATGTTTGTTTGGTTACTTATGGTTAAGGTTATGACTGGGTAGGGGTTAAGGGTGTCATGATTGGGATTAGGGTTTTTCCCATAGAAATGAATGGACCACCCCCACTTAGATAGGTACATGGGTATGTACGTATGTGTGTGTGTGTGTGTGTGTGTGTGTGTGTGTGTGTGTGTGTGTATAAACATCCTGCAAAATATATTTGCACTTTAAGTAAAACCAAAACACCAAAATGAGTAGAAATGGAAGTTTTAGCGGGTGGAAAAGGCTCACCCAACAGGGCTGAGTTTCGGTTAAATGTGAGAGGAATGTTCTGGCCTGCATCCGCCCGGCCGTCTAAACCCAGATGGAACCCCAGAACGACCAGGCGGGCCTTTCTCCCGGGCGACAGACCGAACCCTCCCCTCGGCACCACAAAACTGGGGAGAAACGGACAGTGAAGGTCTGGGATTATCACCCCTGGAAACTCACTACATCATACTGGACCCAGACCCATGCACAGTGCCCATGTGACAGTCAAGCACTTGTCATGTGACAGCCTCATGTTTGTCATGTGACTCATGCATCCAAGCCGTTATCCTGTCTTCCATTTAGCAGATATCCCCCCTTAAAATAAAAACCAAAGAAGATGAGACTGTTTAGGATAATTTCAGCAGCATGCAGTCCGCTCGCCAGGGTGTTCATTACAGCCAAACTCTGCTTCCAGCCCCCTGTGTCTCGCAGTGGCAGTGCCCCCTACTGGCCATTCCTATCGGGACGCATTTTCACACGAGCTGGCAGGCAGTCAGGCCTTTGGGCTGGAAGATAGAGGCAGTAATGAATCACATTTAGCGTTGATTACAGCACCGGTGCACAGGGAAGGCCTGCTGTGTAATCTGGCTTTTGGGAGCGTGTCATTGATCCTCTGGACTGAGGGGAGGGGGAGAGGGGGGGACACACTGGTTTTGGGGATATTCCGCAGAACAGGACCCGGACACCGCCAGTTTCCTCACTGTCCCTCCCCTGACGCCAACCTCTATGTGATCACACTAAGGTGAACTCAGAACCTGTGTCTGGTGTCACAGAAGCGGGGAGGAGGGACCAGACTTGCCCCACTACACTACATTCCTCTCCAGGGGGGTGGTGTTGTCCCATCTGTGCCACCAGTACAAACCCCGGGATCGGATGATGAGCGTAGTCATCGTCTATGTGGAGGTGAGAGGTACAATGGTGGGAGGTGAGGGAGAGGAACTGCAGCCTGCGAATTCCAGCAGGTCTTTGGTTGAGGGCGTTACTCACACATTGTGGGGGCACATAATGGAAAATCATCAGGATGGAGCGGTGATCGGCTGGGCCAGGACGTCCTGCCAGGACCTGTGACATCCCTACTCATCCATCCTGTGAAGGCTCCACTGCTTCCTGTGGCATTGTGGGTAAGATGTGTACCTTCGCCCCACCATGAGTTGGCTGAGGAGGTGCTATAAATAAGCCTGGTTGCAGAGGGTTAATTAGGCCCAAAACTGGGCCCTGGGTTTTATGAATGAAGACCATTGATCCCATATGAATAGATTTTTTTTTGCGTGCAATTTCATGACGTTATGTAACTGTTCTGAAGCAGTTTGAATCGAACATGACTCATCTGCTCTGAGACGCAAAATCAAATTACCCAAAAAAGGAAACAAGAACCGAAAGTGTGAGACCAAGGTAGTTATCCGCATTCTGTTTACCTGTGACATTTACTCCAAGCTGAAATTACGAGATGCAGCAGCGATACCCGCATCACGTTTATTCGCTCTGGCTCTGATGTCATTGTCCTGTAAATGACACAACTTCGATTGGATAATGCTTCCGGTTGGAGGGCCCTGGAATCTGTCCTTGAGATGTTACATGTGCTTTCAAAAGAGGCGTAACCTAAAGACCAGAGAGAGAAAGAACAACGATACTGGGCAGGATTTCGAGTCCAAACCTTTTTGACGTAAGGATGATGGACAGACAGGTCGAAGGTCGCTTTATCAAGAATGGCGTGTGTCTTACGTGATTCCGGAAGGCACATATAGATGCTGCAGTCGGAATAATATCAGGAAAGGGGTCCATCTGGTCCTGTCAGATGAACGATCTGCAGCCTGCCTCCTGATGGAACAGGAATGTCTGGGAGGCAGGTGTTAACATCAGGTCTGATACAGTTCTCAGACGTGAAGATGAGAGGAGATCCCAGGC
This sequence comes from Mormyrops boulengeri, assembly GCA_026781065.1. Lineage (NCBI taxonomy): Eukaryota > Metazoa > Chordata > Actinopteri > Osteoglossiformes > Mormyridae > Mormyrops > Mormyrops boulengeri. The sequence continues at coordinate 2,571,771 of JAODLD010000042.1, read as the reverse complement.
ATGATTTATTCAGAAAAACTTCCTGTCCGAAGCATCTTCTTCATAAAATGTTTACAAACCTGTGGGTGGCGCACAGCTGGTTATGGAAGCCGATCCGTCTCCGGGGCGATCCAGCCATTCACACCAAGGCCTGAGGATCCTCCCTGCCCCTTGTACCCTCCATTCTGGTGTGTGTGTGTATGGGGGGGGCTCATATTTGGGAGCTTATCTGGCAGAGGAAACACACTGATGGTCAGGAGTCTGGCACGGGCAGTGGAGACTTCACTCCATCCCTCTTTTTCCTTCCCTCTTTCTCCAGTCTTTCTCCCACCTCTTTCTCTCTGTTTTTCTCCTTCCCACCTTCCCTCTTTTTCTCTCCCTCCTTCTCACTTTCTCCCTTCCTCTGTTTTGTTCCCTTTCTCCCTCATTTCCTCTCTCCCTCTTTCACCCTCCCTCTTTCTCCTTTCCCTCTCCCTCCCTGCCTCCTTCTCCCTTCCCCTATCTCCCTTCCTCTCTCCCTACGTCTCCCTCCTTCCTCATTCTTTCCCTTTCCTCTCTCCCTACCTCCTTTTCTCTCTCCCTCCCTCTTTCCTCCTCCCTTTATCTTCCTCTCTTCCTCCCTCCCTTTCTTCCTTCCTCATCCCCTCCCTCCCTCTTTCTGCCTTCCTCTCCCCTCTTTCCTTCTCCCTCTCTCCTTCTCTCCCTTTCTTCCCTCCACTCTCCCTCCCTTTCTCCCTTCCTCTCTGACTCCTTTCTTTTTCACACACTCCCTCTTCTTTACATCCGTCCTTCTTTGAAACACCTGCTCAGTGTGAATCACCGTGGCATTTTGTCCTCTTAACTACAGCCATCTTTCTCACTCCAGAGGGTGTGTGTGTGTGTGTGTGTGTGGCACTTTGCCAGAGCCATTCCCTGAAGACAATCAAAGGGTCCCTTTAATTCAAGGGCATTCTGTGAGCTGCTGGGGGGACAAAAAACAGGGCTTCAGGCTTGTTTGTTTGTGTGTGTTTATGGAGGGGGGGTGCAGCGGTGCCAGGTTTTGCCGTGACAGAGCTGGACGAGGCGCTCAGCCTGACAAACAGCACCGAGGCAACGTCCTCCCTGACATGAACGACAGTGAGCGGTGATGAAATATTCAGGAGAGCCGCATCACCGTGCGCCCCCCTACCCCCTGCCCTCACCATCCTTCACACTTTTTAATTCAATACAAATACAGTTCCCGGTTGCTTTAGTCACACGGCACAAATGATGGCGAGAGTGCCTGAACAAAGCCATTGCTGGCCCTCTGTTGTCAAAATTGAACACATCAAATAAGTGTTCAAATCATTTCCTTCAATACAATACAAAGTGATTATCTCGTTAGGATGAAGGCCAATGACCAGAGAAAAATGGCACGTGGGAGACACAGCTTGGTCCTGAGAGTCGTCCTCAGGCTTAATTATTCATGAGGATGCCGTCCTCACTGTTAATTATTCATCATCATTAATTATTCATGAGGATACCATCCATCTCCAGGGTGTGGTCACTGTGCCTTCCAATACACATGGTATCTGTCAGTTAGCAGGAACAGGAACGGTTATACCTTAATACGGGGTGAAACTGTAAGTTGTGCCACAAAGTGGCGTGGTGATTAAGTGGCTAAACGAATATAGGCAGAAGCCCCAGCTGGATTCCTGCAGTCCTTAGCGTTTACAAAAACATGCTGTCGTTTGGAGAGTTGCACACAGAGCTGATTTCAAATGCGTACGTTAAAAGATCTTAATGGAACATTAGAGCAAGATAAAAAACGGTAACCACTCTGAAATAGGTACGACTCAGGGGTTACATCTGGATTTCACTTCGGATATATACCCGTATTTAATTTTGCAGGTGAACTAAGGAGCGTCCTCCTGCCATTTCTTAGTCAGCAGGGTGCAGTGTGTGTAGAAATGCCGCTCGGCGCCCCCTGGGCTCCGTGACTTTTGCGCTTCTCTGTGCCTGCGGGAGCCTCTTTGCTCGGTGTCTGAGAGGCTGATTACATTTTCACTTTACATTTTCTCGCTGTTTTTTTTCCCTCACTGACACCGAAGCACAAACTCCCTTTGCTCTTAAAAAAATACACACCCACACGCACAATTAATTCTTGCAAGTACGTTTTTTTCTTAAATACGCTCACTTTTTAAAAACCCCTTTTCTTGTGCGTGCTAATGCTTATGTCACTTGCATGGGTGTGTATTTGTATAACGTGTGTATTTGCACACATACTCATTCTCTGTTCACCCCAGTAGATCAAAGCTTTACTCTGTGCAGGTGAGTCTCCCTGACATTGGAGGCTTGTGTTGAGATCCTATATTTAAACTCATTATCTGTTTAAACTGGTGGTTGTTTTTTATATGCATATTATGGGTAGTTTATAAGGCACCTTCAGCTGAAGGCAGTCAGCCGTGAGGAAATCTGGAGTTATGAGTAACAACATAAGCACACGAAGGACAAGAAATGGCAAATAATACCATAGCAACTATATTTCCTAACGAGAGAAACGCTCGCATTTAATGTCATAAAGCCCACATTTTCAAGTAAGCTGACACATCTTTGGTAAAAATCCAGCCCCCCCGCAAAAAAATTGGGCACTATAAACAAACCCAAAAGCAATTATTAAAAGACTTGCATTTTAATTCTGTTATACATATACTTCAATAATCAATTAAGCGTGCACAGTTTATAGTTCGATCGCCGGTATAAGTATAAAATATCGCTATATATGCCTTGTGTTCTTACTCCGTTATGTAAAGTTGGGAGAGATCGATCTTATCTTTGAAACATTTTTTCATCTTGCGCATTACTGTCAGCTGCCTGCTACCCGGACTAATTGGCGGACGATTTAATTAAAGCCGCTGCAAATTAGCGATGCATTCATTTGCACGGTGCAATCGGAGCGCTTTGATGTTCACGGTCTGGCCATGCGCCAGGCTCGCTAAAGGGCCAATACCATCACCCCCTACCGGACGCATGGGAAATGGAAACGCCGCTGCCGCCGTTTAAAGGTAAAAACAGCCGTGTGGCGGTGGAATTAGGAAAACGGGGGCATAGAACTACCTGTATGTCAAATTCATAAATGGCTGTAAAATTGAAATAGATGTCAATTATCCGCGAGACGAGCACAGTGATGGTGAAGGTGAGTTTCGTACAGGTTCAGAAATAGCGGGAGCGATTAGCGAGGAGTGAACCAGACAGTGATGAATATTTAAACGACAGCCTCGGCCTTCACCTTTTCAGCCCTGGGATGGTACGTCTCCTCCCTGATATGTGTTTCAGACCATTTTGGAGCCCTACTATGCCAGTGGACCCCAAACATGACGATGCATGATTCTCCGGATGGGACACTCGGCCTGAAGTGATGAGGTGACGGTAATTCTGGGGCCCAGAGTAGCTGCTGGGAACTTGAATGGATACATACATACACACACACACACACACACACACACACACACACACACACACACACACACACAGAGAAATGAGGCTTCTTGTCCCTCTCTGAGTGGGATCACACACTGTCAGTCACTGTCAATTTGGGCCCCATCAAATCCACCAATCATAATTGAGCTGAAGCAGACAGTGTTGTGGCATGGAGTTTTTCCTGTCCTTACCTGAAACTGAAAGTTCTCACTCTTCTATCCTTCGTGATAAATTTGGTCGTTAGTTACCTTGGGGGGGGTGCTGTGTGTGTGGATTTTACATCTTTCACAACTGAAAGTAGCTCTCAGCACAGCAGTGAGCTAAAGAATGTACGTGGGCAGAAACGGTAGCTGCTGAGTGTTTTAAAAGCAGAATCTCGCATACACACAGGTGCGTGCTGGCCTGTCTGACCGCTAGCTGCTCTGTGGTGGTGGTGGTGGCGGGGGGGTCACAGATCGGCATGTCACGGCAGCTGTGGTGCTGAAGCCAGCTGTTGGTGAGCAATGCACGCCCTTTCATTTTCCACATCATGCCCTTTGTAGGTTGCTGGCTGACAAATGTAGTGCGTGGCTCACACTGAACTGCGGTTTAGCAATGCTGCCATTTGCCCTGTTGTTAATAATAATAATCCCTTCCAGTCATCTAATATAATGCTGTGATCTTCTGAGTCATCTTTGAGGCATTGTCAAGTCTTTTAATCACCATAAAATATAACTTAGACTCTAACAAACCATTCATTTAAATAATTCAATCATGTATGAGGAGCCGCCGCCGTATTTATTGGTCCTGCTTGGCTGGGTGTTCTGCACAAAGAGGACTTGCGTGTATTAATTATATGATCAATTCCTGCTTTTCTGCTTAATGAGATATTTGTTTTATGAGTGACATCTGGAAAAGGCATGCATAATTTTTTTTGGCAGCGCATTAATTGCAAGTTGCAGTAAAAGGTTTTTCCGCCGGCACTGACATTTCCTGGGCTGGTTTAAAAAAATTTTAATATAAAATCACCAAACAGTGGGTAGAGCTTGCAGTTCTGGATTTTGTGTGTGTGCGTGCGTGCTAACCCAGCAGTCTGGCAGGTTTCCTTCTATGTTGCTATGTCCATTCACCCACCCTCTGTGAGTCTCCGTCGGCTTGCTTGACTGAAATGTGTGGCACTTTTCCTGCGGCTGTCAAAGGTTCATGTTCAGATGTTTACATTTTCCCTGTTGAATGGACCTCGTCTCTCAAAAAAGCAGCAGTGGGTTGGCTGACTGTGATCGAAAGGTCACGGGTTCGAATCCTGGGCTTGACAGAGTAGCCACATCGCCGTTAACCCCCAAAAATGCTTCGGGGGTGCTGGATGGACAGCTGGCCCTGTGCTTAGGCCCCACGCTTTGCTCTCACCTCTATATGTGTGTGTTTCTTTAAAAGGAGAGCATTATGGGAAATGCAAACCTAGAGAATTCCTTGTATTTGTACAAGTGGCAAGTCCTGAAATCCCTCCTGCTGCAGCCCTCATCTTTCCACGCCGAGGGTGCCCCCGTGCATCTCCCACCGACGGCATTTATGAGTCTTAGGGCTTAATCTAAGCTATGTGGCTAAATCGGGGAGAGATTGGCTGTGCAGCTGTAAAACTGGAGGGAGGGCTAGTGAGTTTTGGGGCTGAGCGTGTGGACAAGCGAAACGGGAACGCACACAGCTGTTACGGCCAGGCGTGTAATGGGTGTGAGCGTGTGTCTCCCTTAAGGCGACTCTCTGACCCTCAGCTTGGGGGAGGGGACAGTCTGATTAAAAGGGTCAGACGGTGTTCAGCCTCATTAATCTCTCACACTTATTTAGCTGATTTAGCCATGCCATAAGTAATCTCCACACCGTGACGCAAAGTGTGACAGGATAGTTAGGCTTCCAGAAATCATTCTGCCACCAGATATATTCCTGCCAGTGAATAACAACCCCGCCCCCCCAACCCCAGCCTCACGTTTTGACTTACTGTGGCTTTAGGTCCCGATCAAAGTGAACCGAGTGTGGGCTGGACTGCCAGTCTTATCACTCATTGTTATCATGTTGGGATTCAGCTGCTCTGTGGTGTTTGTACCCATCTTTATTTATCCCATCTTCCTTTAAGATTTCCCTCGCCCTGCCTCTTTCCGGCTCACTTCCTCGTGTCCCCCCTGCTCCTTCATCTTCTGGGCTTCAGACCTACAGGAACCTCTCCTCAGAATGTTCCAGCATCACTGTGGGTTACGGCTCTGGCTCATGGGGTAGCTGCCAGACCCGATAAAATTACTAACTTTAATCTCCATTCTCTGAGGACTGAGCTCATAACCCAAACGTTACCTGTTCAAATCCCAAAAGGGACCATGCTGTTGCACCCTTTTCCAGTCTCTTTGGGTAACTTATTCTGCTCAGTTACAATAATGACAGATTATTGATCCCTATGGGGAAATTCTCCTCTCACCTACCCCATCTTGGTAGTGAAGGGGAGCCCCCTATAGCGGCACCCATGGAGGTGGGGGGTTAAGTGCCTCATCCAAGGGCCCACAGACATTTGACTATTCTGCCAAAGTTGGGCTTGAAGTGGCAACCTTCTGATCACAGGCACAGAGGCTTGGCCCTACAAAATGAGTGTGCAAGTCATCAGTGTGATGTTTGGTTTAGATGGTCCTGTAGGCCTCATCTGGGCTTCCTGTTTTATGAAACAGTTTTATAGCTTAATGTTCGTTCACAGTGGAAAATTATCATTAAAACAACCACTAGTTCAGGGGTGGCTCTCCGTGTCGTTTTCCAGTTACGCCGTGTAGGGTGTGTCAGATCTTTTCTGTGTAATCATTTATTATATTGCATGGAGTTTTGGCCTATTACATTTGTATAAATATGATCCTTTCTGATGACGGCTGTCCTGTGCCCCAGCTGCTGTGGGCAGATGGTAATGGGATATGTGTGGACCTTCCTGCTCTCTGGTGACCAGTGACGTTCTCCTCGTCAGAAGATGCTGGTGAAGCTGCTGGTGTTTCACCATTTCCAGTTACTATTCCAGAAGGGAAAAATTTTGCTTTTAATCAAAATAGGATCTGTCTTTACTGGCCAGTCTCAGTAGGTCTAGACAGATGATTGATGTTGAACACAGAAGTTGTTTAAAGAGAGGAGTTTGTAATGTGTGGGTGCTGGGAAGCTTTTAAACTTTAAGAAAATACTGATTACCTTTTATTTCTAAAAATTAATAGACCATAAAAAGCCGAATTGTCTGGTCTGCTGGAGAGGAAGAGCAGGGTGCGTGCACCTGAGGGAGACATAAAAGGCAGGGAAAGCGGGGGGATGAAGGAGGAGGGGTGGATGATGACAGCAGCAGATGGTGCGTGTCGACTGTGAGGCATTCGATCTGTGACATTATGGATTTTTCTGCTAATTTTCATTAAGCGTTCGAAGATAAAAAGATGCTCAGGTGGAGCAGAGCTGCGTTTGTGTGTGTGTGTGCGCCTGCCTTAGCATAGCTGAAATGCATTTAATGCATGAAGCCATCAGTCAGCTGTCACCATATGGAGTGACATGACAAGCTAAAGGCTAATTGCTGCTAGCGCTTATGCTTAGCGCTCTCTCATTGGCTGGCCGCTGGTTCCTCTCACGTCCGACCGTCTGCTTTAGCGAACATGTGACCGTAACGGCCGCCATCTCGAGCATTCCGTCACCCCCAAGCTGTACCACGCGATGCGACCGACCCGACTGCTTTAGAGGAAGTAATAAGGAACCGTGTGACTCATGTTTCTGGATGTAACTCGGAGGCTCAATTTAATTTCAAAACAGTCGTTGTTTTGGCAAGAATCACATGGTAGTTTTGAAAGTAATTAATGCAGAACTTAACAAATGGGAGCAGAGGGAGAAATGACTGTGTGCTTTTCTGTGTATATGTGTGTGTGTGTGTGTGTGTGTGTGTTTACCCCCTTGTGAGTGTTTCCCAAGCTCACACTTACAGCTTGTGTTGTGGGGGTGGTGAGTAGCAGATAAATACTAATGAAATAAATATGAAGTAAACATGGCAAACTGGAGCTGTTTTTCTAATGGGAGGAGAATTTGGCTCTGTGTGTGTGTGTGTGTGTGTGTTAGTGACAGGTGGGGGCTGGGGGTGGGGTTTGAAAGTGCCATCTCTCGCCTAGCCTCCTTGCTAAAAGCTTATTGATGTGGCGTCCAGCCTGGACCAAGTCATCCGCGATCACGTGACGCAAAGGGAGCCACATCATTGGTCGCTTTTCCATCAGGCTGCCAAACAATGGGGAATGAATCCCGTCTCACATGATCCATCAGAACACTGTTGCCTCACACTTCTGGCACCAGGGTTTGAGTCTCTGCCGTGGCTCCAGCTCCGTATGTGTGGAATTAGCATGTTCACCCCATGTTGTGTGGCTTCTCCCCACAATCCAAAAATATGTTAAGGTGAATTGGAGTTACCCAGTTGCCTTTCGGTGTAAGTGCGCCTCGTGATGGGCTGGCGCCCCATCCTGGGTTGTTCCCTGACCCCCTCCACCACCACCACCCTGAATATAGGACAAGCAGGAACAGAAAATGAATGAATACTATTTTATATCCTCATTTTCTCTCGATTCTACTTGCGAGCCACACCAGCTATTTCAGAGTCACAGTGGAGAGCGGCCCTTCATCATTAGTACACCTTCAATCGAATCGTCCCTCTCTCTGCCTTTACTGTTACCAGTGGAAATGTTTGCGGCCTAAATTATACGCTCTCAACTCATGCTTAATTGGTGTATTTATAGTTCGTTTGACTTTGTTAAGCTGAAAAAGCAGCTTTCTAAGGCTTTGCTCTCTATCCCTGTAATTTGTGCTGGGGGTCTCGGGTCCCTTAGCCATCCTCGTTGTTTTATCCCTAATGCTGCTCGAGGAGCATTGGGGATTAAGGGAGTCGCATGTCAGGCTCTGCCACCGTGTTTATGAGGCCTCATTGCCGCAAACCATGGGGCGCCCCCCCCCCCCCCCCGCGGCGGGGGGGGGGTGGGGGGTTGGGTGTTTTGGCGGGGGCGGGGGGTTCGGGCGGGGGTGGGTGGGGGGGGGGGGGGGGGCGTCTGTGGGGGGGGGGGGTGGGGGGGGGTGGG